>JARACY010004247.1:0-27916 GCA_029255725.1 Scrobipalpa atriplicella | reverse complement strand
GCGATAACCAGTATATATTGGTCCGTGCAAAGTGGATAACTCGACCTGCTGCCCACTGTTCATAGATGCCCAGTTATTGTAGTAAACCATTCTTTATTTGGATACCTTGGGTAAAGTTTACTCAAAGCCATGTTTACTGCAAATATGGGAGAAGTAGTTACTTTGTAAGATTTTATCTGCCATAGCATCTTACAATTATGATTATATCCTCTAACAAAAAATGGCCTCGTCTTCTGTAGAAAAACCTTATACAAGTTTTATTGACATGCAATAACTATAAAATTAGTAAAGATAATTTAAAGCTATATTTATAAAATTTCTCTCATACGGTTGCCAGATTAGATTATTCTTCTTTTTTAATTTTGAGATATTTCAAATGCATTTTGAATGATTTCATATAAACTTATTTTTGTCTGACTTTCCAGCATGGCAGCATGATTGGAATAAAAAGACAAATAGCAGGCCTTTATAATTTTATTATCCTCTAAGTAAGTCCTGACTAATAGAAGTCTTTTACCAGAGTACAATGTCCAGATATACTACTGGTTAAATAAAGAACATGCTCCTACAAGAATATCAGATAAAACTCAGGTAAACAACTGTAAACTGTGGTGGAAAGATACTGAAGTAGAATAAAAGTATTGCAGTTATACCTATATATATAAAAACCGGCCAAGTGCGAGTCGGAATCGCGCACGAAGGGTTCCGTACCATCATTTATAAAAATGGCAAATAAAATCATATCTGTTGTCCGACTCACACTTGGTCAGTTATTAGTATTTGTTGTTATAGCGGCAACAGAAATACATCCTCTGTGAAAATTTCAACTCTCTAGCTATCATAGTCCACGAGATACAGCCTGGTGACAAACAGAGGGACGGACAGATAGCGAAGTCTCAGAAACTAAAGTCCTGAACAATAACATTGTTAACATGTTTCCTGAGGTTTATTTGCAAATAAAATATGACTTTCAACTTTTGCATACAAATGATGTTGGTGGTTAGGGATATATTTTGTGTCTTTGATAGCAAAATTATAATTAATCCTATAATTAACCATGCAATACAAGTACCCAAGTGGTAGTGACCTTAAATTGTATCGAAAATGTTTACTACTGTTTGAAATTAGACCATGCCCAATCAGTCATTAACCTAGTTTCAATTTCTTATCAGTATGGCACGTGTGAATAATATAAGGTTTCTACCTACATCTTATTATAATTATTTTTGCCAGATATTAACTGTGATTGAGCTTATTTTTCTATTCCACAGAAAAGTGTGAGAAAAATAAACTAAAATTTTCAAGTCCAATCCTTTTCTGTAAATGTCTCTAGAAAAAAGCTGTACATTTTGAAGGAAAGTACCTACAAGCATTTAGGAATTATCACATAAGCTATTAGATTCTGTTCTGATGAAAGTTATTCAATTTAGAGCATTCATATTCATAAATAGAAATTTGAGGTATGTTTATTAAATTATACCCTTAGTAATTCTATTTATAACACCATTGAACCATAGGACAGCACCAACAACATTGAATACATAATGTAAATTGTAATGATATGGATAAATGTTATTCTTGTGAATGACCTAATATATATACTTGTCTGGGCTTGTAGGTTTAATGTTGAATCAAATCAAATAGACACTCAAATGAGACAATGACAAAACATGTTAACATATTGAAGTATCTACCTACTCATTGAATTATGGCTTGTTTATCAAGTGTATTTATTTAATTACCTATCATCTATTGATGACAACACAGTTTCGAAGGCTTGAGCATCCAGCTGATTCGTAATACGTATGAGAAAGGTCGTACCCTCAATAAGGATACTTTGGTAAATAAAGAGTAACGGAACTAATCAGGAACTTACAGTGTTAGATTTTGGCTGGCCTGTTCTCCGTCCACGGTGACTCCTGGAGGCGGTTCTTTCATCAGGGACATCAATTCTTTTTGCAGTCTCCGCTAAAAACATCACAAAAGACCAGTCAATCACTGTCACATATTTACCAAAATTACAGAATAAAACGCCAAGCTATATAAAATTGTAGATTAGATTTATGCTAGTAACACGGAAGTAATAAATATTTTCGTCAAAGGTAATTTATTTGGACAACACAACAATAGAAAATATGACAAAATCTTTCTTGAAAAACTGTCACAATATCGTCACAATAAATAGTGGGAAATCTACTGCCGTACCATGTGGACGTCACTATTTTTCATTTCTTGTAAACTAGTCTACGTGTATACAAGCAAACCAGGTGTGAATTCTGCAGGAAAACGTAATAATTTAATTATTTTTACAAACCTCAGACGGGGACATTGCGGCCATTTGCAATCCAATTTAGACGTTTAGTGTTGCTACAGTAAAATTTTCCTCTATTTACATATTTTTCTTATATCTTGTAATAGTAACAAAAACCATCAAGAGATGGCGTTGTATGGCAAAAATCGCAAATGAATGGCGACCTTTATTTTGACATTTCACTTTTATTGCGTCAATTTAACGCTTTGCATTTTATGGAAAAGAGAAAAAAAACTTTTTATCTGTATAGCGCTATCTCTTTTTTACACGCTGATGTTTTGAGGCAGCATTATAATGATGATGATGATGTCCTCCCAGACGTATAACCCCTATTAGACCATGCGATATCAAGACAGACTTACTAAGACTTAGCATAGTGTAATAGGACTTAGCAAGTTAGTCTGTCTAATTAGACCGATCGAGTGGATTCGGCCGTGCTTACTTGCTTACTTGCTTGACATCGCGTGGTGTAATAAGACTTAGCACGCTTAGACCGCTCAGTCAGCGCTCATCCGCCGCACAGGACAGACGTCTGTATTTTGATTATATGGAGTAATTAATTTCAAAAGATGTTCAAAGTTAGCAACTCCTACTCTAAAGAGTCAGATGGTTCCAAAACACTCAATATTTGCATATTTGATAATTTTTCCCGCAGCAGTAAATACTTCTTTACCCATATTCTTCTTTTGTTTTTTTAATATTTATTCATACTAATAGTCGCGGTAAGAGCTACGGCAATTTTCTGGTATTTCTAAAGTTTTCCCATGACTCTTACGACAACCGTCGCTGACAGAGTCCGCCTTGCAAATGAGTTAGCATGCGGTATTCAGCACAGTGTAATAGCGAGCTTGTCTAATTAGACTGTTAGACTGTCTTAGTAAGACTGTCTTGATATCGCATGGTCTAATAGAGGCTTATCCGTCGACGGCGACACCCTTAGCTTGTGTTAGCCTGGGCCCTTGCATGGGCGCGAGCATGACTAGCAAATCCAAATTTGGTTTTGAAAGTCCTATTGCAGGAAGCACAGTGAAGAATTTGATCGGAGTTATATGTGTAGTTGTAGGAGGGCTTGGGACGAGTTTTTCGGAGATGGCGTTTGGCATCAAGATCTTCAAGACGGGTGCGTTCAAAATTTTCTAAGCCCGATTTGATTGCAGTTCGCCATTCCGTCCTCTTAGTAGCAAGTTCCTCCCACGATTCACTTGAAGTGCCGATAGCAGTCAGGTGGCGTTTCAGGACATCCCTATACCGCAGATACTGTCCACCAGGTTTGCGTTTACCTGAGCTAAGCTCAGAGTAAAATATCTGTTTTGGCAGCCTGGTAGACTCCATGCGAACAAGGTGCCCACACCAGCGTAGTTGGCCTTTCATCAGAAGACACTCCATTCCGGTCTGTTTTGTTCGACGTAGAACCTCCGAGTTCGGTACACGATCCTGCCAGCTCAGCCGAAGAATTGCTCGAAGACATTTGAGATGGAAGATGTCTAGTCGTCTGATGTCTCCTTTGTATAGGCACCATGTCTCCGAAGCATAGAGCAATAGAGGTAGAATTATCGCTCTATAAACAGCGAGCTTTGTATGGAGTTTCAGATCGTGGGACTTCCACACCCGTCGGTTTAGTCCACCGAAGGCTGCAGCGGCTTTTGCGATCCGTGCAGAGATATCTGACTCGAGACGATTATCACTGCGCACTAAACTTCCAAGGTACCGGAAGGTGCCTACTTCGTCCAGAGGCTTTCCTTGTAGGTAAACAGCAGCATCTTCCGCAGATTTCCCTTTAACAGGTTGTTTAAGAATCTGGGTTTTAGATGCGCTGATTACTAAGCCAAACTTGCGACAGGATTCATCTAAATTGTCAAGATAACTCTGCAGGTCGTCCAAACTATCAGCCATAAGGCAAACATCGTCGGCATACAGGACTTCAGTTACCGGAATGGACTGAATTTTGCGTTTCGCTCTGAAGCGAGTGAGGTCAAAGACACTTTTGTCCATCCGGACATTTATGGAGATCTGGTTGTTACAGTTCTTAAGAGCGTCGTTCATTACTGCGGAAAAATAGATGGCGAAAAGGGTCGGAGCCATAACGCAGCCCTGTTTGACACCGCTAGTGACAGGAAACTGCTCTGTGAAGTTGTTCTCGTGACGTACGCGGGCTGTCATACCCTCGTGAAACTGATTATAATAAAGCGCAATTGGTCTCCCCTCCCAGATTTGTTTGTATTTTTGTGCAAAAATTATTCAATATTTGTAATGTTCACATATAAATCTTGATTCAACCCGTGCCCAGAAGAAACTACACTTAAATAATCGAGATTCATATGCTTGCGGTACAGTGAAAGTGTTTTAAACAGGTCCGAAATCGAAATGTTTTCCTCATCGCACTAGATGGCAAGGGAGTTTCGATTGACTATCATTGAAATTAAGCCGCCGGTATGGTGTCGTATCCTAAGAAAACCTCGGCCGAGTGGTTCATAGATCAACTTAATGTAGAAAACGCGAAATTAGTGGCTTTTGTTCTTGTAATAGGATTTATTGGTTATCATGGGATTCTGCACCTTCGCTATGGTAAGTCATACAAATTGACCTTTCGCGCCTTGTAAATAACCCATTAATTAGCCCAGATAACAATTAGCTTGTTTACTTTGATGAAACATGGGTCAGAGAGTCAACTTCAGGGCGGAGTGTAGGAGTTAGATTATAGGCTTTGGGGCACTATGAAAAATTTATTTAAAAATCATTGGAAAAAAAGAATTTTACTTTGTACTTAGAAAATTCTCAGACGAAATTGACCCCTCATGAAATTTTTCTAAGTCTTATTTCCATAGTGCCCCAAAGGCTACACTCCAACCGAAACATGGGTTGAATACTTATACTCATAGGTAGATAGAAAGATACACAGTCTTTACTGTACTTAGAATAATAATAATAATAACACTCAAATAACACTCACACACATAATCACACATACAAAAAGCTGTATTTCTAAACTATATCTTGTTAACAGTCCTAAAGGACTAATTAAAACTAAACCATGTCAGAGGCCTATTAGCCTGTTACTAATAGGGGGTTTAAAAACTGGACACCTATTGGGCTGTTCATTGAATTGAAAAACCCCTCAATAAGAAAGCAGATAGATTTTCATTTCATAAAACATTTTGAATATTCTAGAATAATGCAAAATGGATTGCAAAAATTGACTTACGTTTTGGAATATCTGTGCAACATGCACCCATATGGTTGCCATTCATGGTCGCCTTTGTACCTCCCTGATGTAAGGAGCCAGGTACAAGAGTCGGGCCCTGAAATATTTAAATACTATTAAGTCTATTATACCCTTTGAAAGGGTTTTCATGTTGATAATTATTGAATTATAGTTAAGAATTTCTTTAGCGTGTGGTCTGTTTTGATATGCAAAAGTAATAAATAAGATTTTACTGCTTACATTTCTGCTAATGCAATAAAATTCCTTTGTTTTTGTATGTGTGATTATGTGTGTGAGTGTTATTTGAGTGTTATTATTATTATTATTCTAAGTACAGTAAAGACTGTGTATCTTTCTATCTACCTATGAGTATAAGTATTCAACCCATGTTTCGGTTGGAGTGTAGCCTTTGGGGCACTATGGAAATAAGACTTAGAAAAATTTCATGAGGGGTCAATTTCGTCTGAGAATTTTCTAAGTACAAAGTAAAATTCTTTTTTTCCAATGATTTTTAAATAAATTTTTCATAGTGCCCCAAAGCCTATAATCTAACTCCTACACTCCGCCCTGAAGTTGACTCTCTGACCCATGTTTCATCAAAGTAAACAAGCTAATTGTTATCTGGGCTAATTAATGGGTTATTTACAAGGCGCGAAAGGTCAATTTGTATGACTTACCATAGCGAAGGTGCAGAATCCCATGATAACCAATAAATCCTATTACAAGAACAAAAGCCACTAATTTCGCGTTTTCTACATTAAGTTGATCTATGAACCACTCGGCCGAGGTTTTCTTAGGATACGACACCATACCGGCGGCTTAATTTCAATGATAGTCAATCGAAACTCCCTTGCCATCTAGTGCGATGAGGAAAACATTTCGATTTCGGACCTGTTTAAAACACTTTCACTGTACCGCAAGCATATGAATCTCGATTATTTAAGTGTAGTTTCTTCTGGGCACGGGTTGAATCAAGATTTATATGTGAACATTACAAATATTGAATAATTTTTGCACAAAAATACAAACAAATCTGGGAGGGGAGACCAATTGCGCTTTATTATAATCAGTTTCACGAGGGTATGACAGCCCGCGTACGTCACGAGAACAACTTCACAGAGCAGTTTCCTGTCACTAGCGGTGTCAAACAGGGCTGCGTTATGGCTCCGACCCTTTTCGCCATCTATTTTTCCGCAGTAATGAACGACGCTCTTAAGAACTGTAACAACCAGATCTCCATAAATGTCCGGATGGACAAAAGTGTCTTTGACCTCACTCGCTTCAGAGCGAAACGCAAAATTCAGTCCATTCCGGTAACTGAAGTCCTGTATGCCGACGATGTTTGCCTTATGGCTGATAGTTTGGACGACCTGCAGAGTTATCTTGACAATTTAGATGAATCCTGTCGCAAGTTTGGCTTAGTAATCAGCGCATCTAAAACCCAGATTCTTAAACAACCTGTTAAAGGGAAATCTGCGGAAGATGCTGCTGTTTACCTACAAGGAAAGCCTCTGGACGAAGTAGGCACCTTCCGGTACCTTGGAAGTTTAGTGCGCAGTGATAATCGTCTCGAGTCAGATATCTCTGCACGGATCGCAAAAGCCGCTGCAGCCTTCGGTGGACTAAACCGACGGGTGTGGAAGTCCCACGATCTGAAACTCCATACAAAGCTCGCTGTTTATAGAGCGATAATTCTACCTCTATTGCTCTATGCTTCGGAGACATGGTGCCTATACAAAGGAGACATCAGACGACTAGACATCTTCCATCTCAAATGTCTTCGAGCAATTCTTCGGCTGAGCTGGCAGGATCGTGTACCGAACTCGGAGGTTCTACGTCGAACAAAACAGACCGGAATGGAGTGTCTTCTGATGAAAGGCCAACTACGCTGGTGTGGGCACCTTGTTCGCATGGAGTCTACCAGGCTGCCAAAACAGATATTTTACTCTGAGCTTAGCTCAGGTAAACGCAAACCTGGTGGACCAGTATCTGCGGTATAGGGATGTCCTGAAACGCCACCTGACTGCTATCGGCACTTCAAGTGAATCGTGGGAGGAACTTGCTACTAAGAGGACGGAATGGCGAACTGCAATCAAATCGGGCTTAGAAAATTTTGAACGCACCCGTCTTGAAGATCTTGATGCCAAACGCCATCTCCGAAAAACTCGTCCCAAGCCCTCCTACAACTACACATATAACTCCGATCAAATTCTTCACTGTGCTTCCTGCAATAGGACTTTCAAAACCAAATTTGGATTTGCTAGTCATGCTCGCGCCCATGCAAGGGCCCAGGCTAACACAAGCTAAGGGTGTCGCCGTCGACGGATAAGCCTCTATTAGACCATGCGATATCAAGACAGTCTTACTAAGACAGTCTAACAGTCTAATTAGACAAGCTCGCTATTACACTGTGCTGAATACCGCATGCTAACTCATTTGCAAGGCGGACTCTGTCAGCGACGGTTGTCGTAAGAGTCATGGGAAAACTTTAGAAATACCAGAAAATTGCCGTAGCTCTTACCGCGACTATTAGTATGAATAAATATTAAAAAAACAAAAGAAGAATATGGGTAAAGAAGTATTTACTGCTGCGGGAAAAATTATCAAATATGCAAATATTGAGTGTTTTGGAACCATCTGACTCTTTAGAGTAGGAGTTGCTAACTTTGAACATCTTTTGAAATTAATTACTCCATATAATCAAAATACAGACGTCTGTCCTGTGCGGCGGATGAGCGCTGACTGAGCGGTCTAAGCGTGCTAAGTCTTATTACACCACGCGATGTCAAGCAAGTAAGCAAGTAAGCACGGCCGAATCCACTCGATCGGTCTAATTAGACAGACTAACTTGCTAAGTCCTATTACACTATGCTAAGTCTTAGTAAGTCTGTCTTGATATCGCATGGTCTAATAGGGGTTATACGTCTGGGAGGACATCATCATCATCATTATAATGCTGCCTCAAAACATCAGCGTGTAAAAAAGAGATAGCGCTATACAGATAAAAAGTTTTTTTCTCTTTTCCATAAAATGCAAAGCGTTAAATTGACGCAATAAAAGTGAAATGTCAAAATAAAGGTCGCCATTCATTTGCGATTTTTGCCATACAACGCCATCTCTTGATGGTTTTTGTTACTATTACAAGATATAAGAAAAATATGTAAATAGAGGAAAATTTTACTGTAGCAACACTAAACGTCTAAATTGGATTGCAAATGGCCGCAATGTCCCCGTCTGAGGTTTGTAAAAATAATTAAATTATTACGTTTTCCTGCAGAATTCACACCTGGTTTGCTTGTATACACGTAGACTAGTTTACAAGAAATGAAAAATAGTGACGTCCACATGGTACGGCAGTAGATTTCCCACTATTTATTGTGACGATATTGTGACAGTTTTTCAAGAAAGATTTTGTCATATTTTCTATTGTTGTGTTGTCCAAATAAATTACCTTTGACGAAAATATTTATTACTTCCGTGTTACTAGCATAAATCTAATCTACAATTTTATATAGCTTGGCGTTTTATTCTGTAATTTTGGTAAATATGTGACAGTGATTGACTGGTCTTTTGTGATGTTTTTAGCGGAGACTGCAAAAAGAATTGATGTCCCTGATGAAAGAACCGCCTCCAGGAGTCACCGTGGACGGAGAACAGGCCAGCCAAAATCTAACACTGTAAGTTCCTGATTAGTTCCGTTACTCTTTATTTACCAAAGTATCCTTATTGAGGGTACGACCTTTCTCATACGTATTACGAATCAGCTGGATGCTCAAGCCTTCGAAACTGTGTTGTCATCAATAGATGATAGGTAATTAAATAAATACACTTGATAAACAAGCCATAATTCAATGAGTAGGTAGATACTTCAATATGTTAACATGTTTTGTCATTGTCTCATTTGAGTGTCTATTTGATTTGATTCAACATTAAACCTACAAGCCCAGACAAGTATATATATTAGGTCATTCACAAGAATAACATTTATCCATATCATTACAATTTACATTATGTATTCAATGTTGTTGGTGCTGTCCTATGGTTCAATGGTGTTATAAATAGAATTACTAAGGGTATAATTTAATAAACATACCTCAAATTTCTATTTATGAATATGAATGCTCTAAATTGAATAACTTTCATCAGAACAGAATCTAATAGCTTATGTGATAATTCCTAAATGCTTGTAGGTACTTTCCTTCAAAATGTACAGCTTTTTTCTAGAGACATTTACAGAAAAGGATTGGACTTGAAAATTTTAGTTTATTTTTCTCACACTTTTCTGTGGAATAGAAAAATAAGCTCAATCACAGTTAATATCTGGCAAAAATAATTATAATAAGATGTAGGTAGAAACCTTATATTATTCACACGTGCCATACTGATAAGAAATTGAAACTAGGTTAATGACTGATTGGGCATGGTCTAATTTCAAACAGTAGTAAACATTTTCGATACAATTTAAGGTCACTACCACTTGGGTACTTGTATTGCATGGTTAATTATAGGATTAATTATAATTTTGCTATCAAAGACACAAAATATATCCCTAACCACCAACATCATTTGTATGCAAAAGTTGAAAGTCATATTTTATTTGCAAATAAACCTCAGGAAACATGTTAACAATGTTATTGTTCAGGACTTTAGTTTCTGAGACTTCGCTATCTGTCCGTCCCTCTGTTTGTCACCAGGCTGTATCTCGTGGACTATGATAGCTAGAGAGTTGAAATTTTCACAGAGGATGTATTTCTGTTGCCGCTATAACAACAAATACTAATAACTGACCAAGTGTGAGTCGGACAACAGATATGATTTTATTTGCCATTTTTATAAATGATGGTACGGAACCCTTCGTGCGCGATTCCGACTCGCACTTGGCCGGTTTTTATATATATAGGTATAACTGCAATACTTTTATTCTACTTCAGTATCTTTCCACCACAGTTTACAGTTGTTTACCTGAGTTTTATCTGATATTCTTGTAGGAGCATGTTCTTTATTTAACCAGTAGTATATCTGGACATTGTACTCTGGTAAAAGACTTCTATTAGTCAGGACTTACTTAGAGGATAATAAAATTATAAAGGCCTGCTATTTGTCTTTTTATTCCAATCATGCTGCCATGCTGGAAAGTCAGACAAAAATAAGTTTATATGAAATCATTCAAAATGCATTTGAAATATCTCAAAATTAAAAAAGAAGAATAATCTAATCTGGCAACCGTATGAGAGAAATTTTATAAATATAGCTTTAAATTATCTTTACTAATTTTATAGTTATTGCATGTCAATAAAACTTGTATAAGGTTTTTCTACAGAAGACGAGGCCATTTTTTGTTAGAGGATATAATCATAATTGTAAGATGCTATGGCAGATAAAATCTTACAAAGTAACTACTTCTCCCATATTTGCAGTAAACATGGCTTTGAGTAAACTTTACCCAAGGTATCCAAATAAAGAATGGTTTACTACAATAACTGGGCATCTATGAACAGTGGGCAGCAGGTCGAGTTACCACTTTGGCGGACCAATTTATACTGGCTATGCAGTATAACCAGGTAGATATAACCAGTATATATTGGTCCGTGAAATGGATAACTCGACCTGCTGCCCACTGTACATTGTACATTATTAATTTTACTAGAATTTTAGGAAGGGTAATATTATTTTCAGATTTTTATGTAATTTGATACCACATTAGCATTGAAAAATATTGATACCATTTACACAACTTATCATTCAGATTATTTTATTAATTTCTTTAGTTAAATTCTAAATATTATGGACATAAGCCAAGTGCTGCAAACGCTTATTCCCCCCATTAGCAAGAAGGTGAGGCAAGCAGCCAACTTGACTAAAGTCGCTGTTTCAAGCCGCCAAATGACCTTTGCCTTTGAAACTGCAAGTGATAAATTGTAAACAAGGCCTTGGTCACTTGGGATTGAAAAACAAAATAGTCTTTCCAACTGAATTCGGTGACGGCACCCAATATCATTTAGATTGATCATCTGCGCAGGAGTTTCATTTGTGAGCCAGAAAGGTTTCGCAGCACTCAACTTTTCCTTCAATCTGTAATTCTGATAGGATGGACTGACTAACACGATCAGAGAGAAATCAGGCGCAGGACATGGCAGGACCGACTAAATAGTCCAAATAGATACCGATGCCGATCCGACAGCATTAATCAAATCGGGTGCACAGCCTGTAATGTCCTAACCAAACTAAAAACAACAACTCAAAAGTTATTGTTTCCTGTCAAGAATCGAACCCATGACCTTCAGATTTAAGGCTTAATTCCTAAGTCCCGTAGAAGACTTTTCTGTTACCATTAGAAGGCTTCCAGATGTGACATAGGGTACTTTAAGTCGTGGGAAAAAATGTTATGAGGAAAGTTCATTATGCTTGAAGTGAAACCGCAGTTAGAATAGCCAGTAATTTAATGCAATGCATTCTTCAAACATGAACCCTTCATTTACATTACCCCATTGAGTGATTCAAATGATGATTGTCCTGACTTTTGATTGAATGATACCAAGCCTTGATTACTTGATTCGTGATACAGTTCAAACAATGCAATTATTTAGATCGGAATTTGCGATTGTTTAGTTCATGATAATTAAAAAAAAACCTTTGGTGTGACCTTATCATTGTAATTATTATTTTTTTATTTACCTTAGTCTTGCTTTAGCTGTGTGTTTTTCAAATCTTATTATTGTAATAGGATTACCACAGATTATTTTAAATCCCTCGATTGTACTCTACTTACGCCTGTTGTACGTATATTATTTACGCAGTCAAAACATACTCCTTGCGTAAATTCTGCCAGACATAACAGTTCTTATCTTAATTGATTTTACGGTTTTTTTTTATTTGCTATGGGTTTACTCTCAACTTTAGTCTAGGTCAGAGCTAATATAAACGAGATAGTCGATGTAACAGCTCTCCCAGAAACCTCAAATGCATTATCATTCTAAAACAGCTTCAGAAAATAGGAAACTGCTGGGCACCGAAATTCATACATACATACATACATAAAATCACGCCTTTATCCCTAATAGGGTAGGCAGAGCGAAAACGACCTAAACAATGGTCGTTCCACCACGTCTGACAAGTTTTGAGGGTTACAGATAATTTTGTATATTGCTATAGTGATGGGTTGTCAGCCCATCGCCTAAAATTGCAATACATACACTTAAACCCTGGAATCCCTTAGCTGGTTTTTACAGCATGCCCGGGAGGAGATGCAGCTGGCACATTCTATGTTTTTCTATCGCTCCCAGTCCAGCATGGGAGCACCGAAATTCAGTGAGAAGATATAGCAAACCAAGGCAGGCCCTTGCGGTGTAGGCACCGCGACTTAGGTATCGCTTATGTTATGCGAGATTTTTTAGTTTAGCAAGACTTATCGACAGAAAAGCCTCGAATGTAGTAAGCAGGAATGATCCTTTGATATATAAGATTTCGTACCATCCCAAAATGTTGCCATGCCATCAGCACTTTTTGTGCAAAATTAACAGGGAATACAGCTGATAAAACTTTGTATATTTAAACTGTGGCACCAAAGTTCATCGGGTCAGTCATCGACTCTACAACCCAGTAGATAGAAATATATTTATTGCAACCAGGATCCGTATTTTTGAATCACTCGAATCGAAATTCGCATGCGACAGAGCAACATTCACATGCCGCATTGTATAAAAAAACACGAAAAACACACGATCACGATCACACTCATAGCCCCCACTAGGATTCCCTGTATCGGGGTGCCATGGACATACACAGAAACAACCACAAAGAACACCCAGACCCAGAAACAGACATTTAAATTCATAATTCAAATGTCTGCCCGGCCGGGAATCGAACCCGGGACCCTCTGCGCAGCGGGCAGGTGCACTGCCAACTACAACTAGGCTATACGGGTCGTCAAATTGTATGAAAATCGTATGCGTCGTATGTCACTCTTTCGTATGCGAATTTTGATTCGAGTGATTCAAAAGAACTGCTCATGTCATGGTACACGATAATGTTTCTTTTTTTTGTCTTGTCCACAGGTGGACAGTACATATGGAAGGCGTTCCTGGCACACTTTACGAAGGCGAGAAATTTGTATTGCAGTTCAAATTCACAAACAAGTATCCATTCGATTCTCCTGAGGTGAGTTCTATATTTCAACATCATTCTTTTTGTAATTTTTACAAATCTATCTTCTTTAAAATATTAGTATAGGTACGTTATCAAGTCCTTGACCAGTTTGAAAGCGTCATTACAAGTATGAAATAATTTGTATTGCATGATAAATATTAAAAGAGTTATTAAATCAACAACGTTACTGTTTTTTGACTGTCAACCACGCATAAGTTACAAGTTTTAATCGACATCTAGGTATAAGCCGCGCAGATAAAGAAACGATCTGTAAATGGCGACCGCTCGCTTCGTTATTGGTCTGCCTCGCATGCGTTCTCGCTCTATCTTATAGAGAGTGAGCGAGAACGCATGCGAGCGGCCACCATTTACAGATCGTTTCTTTATTTGCGCGGGTTATATTTCATCCATCATATATTTTTCAGTTATTTTTGAGTGTATAAATGATAAATACTAAAATGTCATATTTTTCGATATCATCTCATGATAACATAATACTCTTTGGTTGTCGTATGTTATTAATCTGTCTGTACTGAATAAGATTTGAGGGTTGTTTATACAGATCTATCTTAAACAACCCTCAAAACTTGTCAGACGTGGCGGAATGACCTTTGTTTGGGTCGTTGACGCTCTGCCTACCCCATTAGGGATACAGGCGTGATAATATGTATGTATATGTACTGAATAAGATTAACGATCGTATCGCGAAAACTGCGTAACAAAGACAATCCTAAGAGGAAGTGATGACAAGATGCTATAAATACATCCAAACGCATGAATAAATAAGTAACCTTTTAAAATGTCGGCAGTGATTGAATTGTCGCATTCGTTTTTTTTTTTTTTAAGCCAGTCCAGGTAGTTTAGGTTTCTCTTTTCCTGTACCTAACAATGCTGCTTGTATGAAGTTGGGTAAGAGTAACATCGGCCCATATCTTCCCGTGTCGTCGTAAAACTCGACTAAGGGATAAATTTAGGAATTGGACCACAGCGTTCCCTGTAAATATAAATTCTTGCACTACGCTCGCGTATGTGCCGCCTGCCAAGCATGGCGAGTATGGCAACTTCCCTCCAAATGTAGAAGCATTATGTCTGATGGTGGCGGTGCCCATTTTGAATGGATATAGTTAGTTACTGTCTACAAAAATAAGTAAAAGAAACAATACCACAATGCCCTTCCTAGTCTATCAATTATTAAACGTATGTAAATTTGTCTAACGTTATAATGCGCCTCAAAGTCTTTTGAAAGTCTAGCTAAACATAACAAAATAATTCGACATACTTATGATTAGAAATGCGTATTTATCTACACCTTCAATATTTTTAATGCGGACGGCTAAAACCCTGCCTGCGGATGTTTCCTGAACGCTATAACCTGGGCCTTTTCAAGGCGAGAGTGAATGGGCACTATCTAGGCAATCATGCTCCACCATACTCTGTCTGCATCATCACTTCCTACCAAGTGATATGTTGTGAAAACTCCTGTTAAAAGGAATTTGTAGGGAAGACATTGGCGTCGATTGGAATAACACACGACTTAACTAAAATAACTCTATATATGTAACTAGCGGACCCGGCAGATTTCGTCCAGCCCAGAAAAACAACTTTTCCCGTGGGAATGACATACTTTCCCGTGGTAAAAGTCAGTTAAAAACCTTCCTCATGAATCACTCTATTTATTTTAAAAAAACGCATCAAAATCCATAGCCTAGTTTTAAAGATCTAAGCATACAGACAGAGGGAAGCGACTTTGTTTTATACTATGTAAGGATTAGTACCTTTCATGAGAGAACAAAAATGGACGGCAGTATAGACGGACTTATTTTAATCCATATAAATTCTATTCCAGGTAACATTCATAGGCAACAACATCCCCGTACACCCGCACGTTTACTCCAACGGACACATTTGTCTGTCCATATTGACGGACGACTGGTCGCCGGCACTGTCCGTCCAGTCAGTCTGTTTGTCCATCGTGTCCATGCTCAGTAGCTGTAAAGAGAAGGTATGTGTATTATGAAGCCTCTTACACACAGTGCCGACAGCACGGCCGCTGTCGACCCGAATATAGCCCTCTTGATTGACATGGTTTTACTCCTAAGAACCCCAAGTAAAATGATATCTGAGTCATTTGACTGGCAATCTTGGCTATACTCCAAATATCAGGACAGAATGCCCACTGATTTGACTGTATCGTATTGTATAATAAACCGACTCTTCCTGTAAAAAACTGTACTTCACGATTTTATTGTTACCTATTCCATCTATCATCATTAGGTTACATTAAATCACATTATTTATTTCAAGGTTGTATTTGTATTTTCCAGAAACGACCACCAGACAACTCATTTTACGTAAAAACCTGCAATAAAAATCCGAAGAAAACAAAATGGTGGTATCACGGTACGTAAATTTAATTTATCTTATAAACTTCGCAGCATATTCTTAGATACATGTTATACCGGGTGTAAGGGACAGTGTGCCAGAAACAGATAGAGGTTGCTCAGCTCAGTCACCGGAACTGAACAACTTTCACCAGGAAATTATTTACGGAAATTAGTAAAGAATTTGGCTTTTCCATACAAATTATCTGATCGAGGTGCTTATTTTGTATGGGAATGTATTTTTTTATCACTTCCTGAAAAAAATCCTGTTGTAAGATGTTCAGTTTGATTAACTGAGCAACCCCTATCAGTTTCTGGTACAGTGTCCGTTACACCCCGTATTAATTTTGTTCAACTACACAAAGATATAGGCTGATACTAATCTAACCTGGCAATAGGGAAGCCCCTAAATTTCTGTATTAAAAATATTTACATAATTCCTTCTTTATTCCAGATGATTCCGTCTAACAGCACACGTAGGCGCTATATCGAGCATGGACGATAAATCTCAGTATGTGATAAGTGTTACGTCGAAACGTCATATTATAATGTACATAGCGCGAGTGTGTGGAATGTGACTGTGCGGGGTTGTTCGGCCGAAGCTTTGGGAGCGGGCGTGTAGCGCGTGAATAGTGAAAAATATGCGTTTCGTGGAGCAAAACATGCGTTTGGTGGGGAAATATATGTCCAAGTTGGAAGTGAAAAATATGCATTGGAAGAGGAAAATATGCGTTCGAACCGAAATGCATGCGTTTGGTGGAGAAAAACATGAGTCAGAAGTGAAAAATATGCATTAGAAGTGAAAAAAAAGTGTTGGAAGCGAAATGCATACGATTGTTTGGAAAAAGCGTGTTGGAAGCGAAATTCGTTAGTTTGGTGGTGAAAAACATGGTTGGAAGTACAATGCATATGCTATTCGAGAGATTAAAAAAAGAGGGAGAAATCGCATGTGATAAGCAAAGCAAGGCAACACATGCTGTAAAACATGATTTTGACAGCATAAATTACGAGCGAACGAAATTCATGCGTAAACTGTCATCAGAAGTGGGATTCGATTGTCAGAAATGGGATGTTACTTAAATGCGTGCTGCTGACGTGTGGTTTGAAATACACAGGAAAATACGGCGGCTTAGATATTGATACGAGACATTTACCATCATTGAACGCATTTGCGAGAAAATATGAATATTACAACAAAGAGGGCGGTAAAATGCGTTCAAAATAAAAGCGAGCCTACTACACGCTTCGTTTTGCAAAGTTCAGGCGTTTCCAAATTGAGAAGTAAAGAGCGTCGTGTGGTTGTGTTATTTTAATTTTAAAAATAATTGCTTATATTCGAAAATTACTTTACCTTAGACGTGATTTAGCCGATTTAAGATTCCAAGTGTCTTTAGCTGGTTCTAATACGAAAACTATATTTGATTTTGCGGTTTTTGCTTCTGTAACATGGCCACACATAATACCATTGTAGAAGGGACTTGTCAGTGCTAAATTATAAATACTGTAAGTAGATTAATAGGTTATGAAATCAAAATATACTGCTTCATGCTGTTCCGTTTAAATTTCAGTCATATTCATTTATTTAGTTGTATATAATTTTTATTTTTTATCAACTGTAATATTTCTTATTTATCGAAATAAATGCAGGTGTCAAGAGTCAATTATCAAAATGATATTCATATTTTCATTATATTTTGCACTTCACCTTTGAATTTAGATGTGATTATTTTTGTTTTTAGTTGAGATGAAATACTGCCACAGCATTAATTAAAAAAATTATTCATTCCAATTTATGATTTTGAGATTCACATGAAATTATTTTGATAATTCTTCCTTGCTAATTCGTGATTTATTTGTGATGAACATACTATATTGCTTAGACATTTAAATGAGCTGAAAATATTCTTTTCTCAAGCATCCATAATACATAGGTATTTATATGATTTCCTATATCTATCAAAAGCCAAAATAAATCTGCTATATTTTTACAAAAATATTGCGTAAATGTTTTATGCCCCGAAAAAAAAATTAAAGTAGCTCTTTTATTGCTATTCAAATGGGCTGTCGATTCTCGCAACATAATTCTAATTCTTAGATAGCGCTGTCACTTTCTTAACTGACTTAAGAACAAGATAGCAAATAAACACATGATTTTGACATTTCTAATCTGACGTAAGACTGCTTATATAACGTAAATTAAGAAAGCATGCTCTAGGCTCAGTTCTTATTTAAAGCGTCTTACGTCAGTTTAGGAATATCAAAGTCATGTGTTTATTTGCTATCCTGTTCTTATGTCAAAGTTGACAGTGCAATTAGTTAAGGAATAGTGCGCCCAGAATTGTCACCATAAAAAAAAGTCATATATTAGCTTTTACATGAGTAGATTTACTTTGGCTAGAGCCTATCGGAATAAAAATCTATTTTCAGGAAAGTGTTACAGGTGCTACTGTTTTACTTCATGACCTTAAAAAAAAATGTATTTCTTAGATATGCCACTATTTTCATTAAAATTGTTTCACCGTAGGCTAGAACATTCCTAGAGCAATACTACGTTTTTGTGATTAATTTTTAAATATTAATTAAATGGCAACACAGGCAGTAAACGCTATTGACGTCTCTTTCACTCCAGTGGAAGAGAAAGAGATATCAATGGCGTTATGTTGGAGAATATATTTATTTCAATTACTTAAAATTTTCTATCACAAAAACATATGTTTTCTCTCTCCATTTAATGTATTGGAAAATTGATGATAAATTCCTAATTATATAATTTACAGACCTCAGAGCATTATTATAATTATTGTGTATTGAAAAGAAACCTGCTTAATTTATTGAAATAAAAATATAGTTAAAACGGTTTTTCTTTGTATGTTTAATATTTTTACCCAAATAAAAGATTTTAAATTAATTGTAAACAGTATTTATTGACAAAAAAAGATGGCAAATATTTACAGGAAAACGTGAAACTTTAAAATTATTTTACACAAACACATTAATAAACTAATTAGTAAAAATAAAATTGGATTACTATAGAAAAATATTTACAACTTGATTTCTTTCAAACTGATAAAATAATAACTTATTTCAATAGCACCTAATAAAGATTTGACTAATTTGACTATTTATTTACAAAGGTGTATTTTGCTGGATATTTTTTTACTCATAGCTTTGTTGATTTTTGTATGAATACTGCAACACTTTTGTTATTTTAACAAAGGATATTTTTAATTTTCACAGCCCATTGAATATCCTTGGTTACCGTTTTTACATTTTCCCGTAAGACCAAGTTTCCCGCGGTAAAAGTAATCTATGCTACTCCTAAATAGCATTTTAAAAGAGAAAATATGATTGAAATTGATTAAGTATTATTGTATTAGAACGGGTCTGAGCGCGGTTGGTTAAACTTGGTATTTTGAGATAAATACCTTTGCCCGACGTCAGCTCTTCAGTCAGCTCGCGACCACGATTGCAGCAGCGCGATCGAAACGTCGGGCAAAGGTATTTATCTCAAAATACCAAGTTTAACCAACCGCGCTCAGACCCGTTCTAATACAATAATGTGTACAAAGCGCGAAAGTTTAAAACAAACATTGATTAAGTAGTATCGGTTTTCATCTTAAAATTGTTATATAGATCAAAGTTCTTTTGTATATATATATTGAGTTTCAAAAAGTGTCATATGAAAAGTTATTTAATTAAGTACAAATACTAAGATATTGAATGCAAGGTAAAATACGTTTGTATCATTTCAGATCTGATAAATTAGGAGCCTCAGTTCGTGTCATTACATTACACACCCCACAACCATAACAAACAATTTTAAAAACAACCACAACTCACAATAATGATGCAGATTCTTGCTCACATATTTCTAAATCAATTTTTCTATTTCTTATTGAAGAAAGTGAACTAAGAACTATTGTAAAATTAGTTAAGTTTTAGAACTATGTGAGTCAGAATCAACACCAACAATAACAATGGCATCGATTCGTACGCGCATAAAATCTTAATCTTGACTTAAATGGTCACCTGTCAATGTCTATCCTGAGAGAACAGAAAGAGATGGCAATGATTTTGGTTCAGATTTAGACAAGACATGCTCTCTACGAATCAATAGCAATTTTTTCCCACATAACAGTCATTGGCACTTAATGCAAAGCGGTCATAATCTTTGGCATCTTACTCAAGTAATAAGCATGGTCGAACAGAGAAACAATGATTCCTCCGGTGACCTTCACCGGACTATCCGCTGAGAAGTCAATGCGTTCTCCGCTGGTGGTGGTCATCTGTCCGTTCAGGGTGTTGATGATGGCATGTCCTGCGCAGAGGTCCCACTTCTTGATAGCTGTCGCGTGGAGGTACACGTCGTAGGTGCCGTTTGCGACACCCATTACCTGGTAAGTACAATATTTTGTTTAGAAACTTTCGCATTTACTCTCTTATAATCTAAATAATAAAATTTTATTAGAGGTATGGGGGGGTGCAAGAAACAGCTTACTATACTACAAACTAAAAGCAGTTGCTCTACGAAGCTCACACAACAAATCTGATCTGATCAACGTTCATTAAAATTTCTTTTAGGAAATGAATTTTTGACTTCCATTTACAAATTGTCCAATCAAGGTGGTTTGTATAGAGAAATCAAATTATGTTTAATTTTTGGAAGAATTTCCTTATGAAAGTTGTTCAATATCATTGACTGAATTTGCGGAAAGCTGTCGCTTACACCTGGTATAAAATGCAAGGGTGACTGACTGACTCATCTCTATTGAGAGATCTTTACATTGGTAAAGCTTAAACTACTAAGCAGATCAAGCTTGGTACACAGATGATTATAATAATGTGGACATCCATTTAGATTTCCAGAAATTTCAAGGGGTTAGTCTGTCCATTTTGAAGTTTTTTTTTTACCTTGTATCCAGCCCCAGCAGCTGATATGACCTGTGTGTCCGGTCCAAACGCCTCTTTAGCTATCTGCTGCACTTTGCCTGGGTGTGACCGAGACACCACCACTTTTGGTGCATCCTTATTTTCTGGTTTCTGAAAATTAATGGGCAAGATTTTTATAAGAAAAAAAAATGTTATAAGCAGAAGTTTTTTCGCCACAGAAGAGTAGAAATAAATGGGGGGGCGCCACTTTATATGCAAAGAAATCTTTAAGACTGCTGTAAAACATGAAATTTTTTGGTAACCACATACATACATACACAAATCACGCCTTTATTCCTAGAGGGGTAGGCAGAACAAAAACGAAATAAACAAAAGCCGTTCCGCCACGTCTGACAAGTTGGTAACTAGTTGTACCGAAATAATTTTGTCACACCCTTTTTTTTATTTTCAACAGACATGATGAGCTAGAAAGAAATCTTAAGAGTAGGAATTTTCTCCATTACTTACATGTTCCACTGTGGCAATGTTCTTAGATGCTCTTTTAGTGTTCCATCCCCAATATGTGTCGGGGGTGAACGGATAGTGAATCACACCAATCACTGGCACTCCTTTCACGGCTACACACACCATGGTTGTGACATACTGGTATAGACCCTCTGGGAAGAAAATAAAAATAAAATTATAAGGCAAATTAAAATTGTTGCCATCCCTTTCTGTTCTCTCATGATAGCAAATAGCAGGAAGAGACTTATAATCAGTTAAATTGTGTTATTTGCAATGCCATCTTTCAGTCATGTTGTCATCTTTGGAAAGATAATAATAAAATAAAATAAGGCAAGTTCCACCACCTTTGACACCTTTGACCACTTTCTGTACACTTCAATTTAATACTAGTGTATAAATTGAACTATACTATATGTATAGGTTGGTAGTATAAATTATGGCGCCCGCTGCATTTATAATCTGTGCTGGTATTACTTACTTAATTTGCTGGCTCAGCAACCCAAAGTGGATCTTTAACATTATGGTGCCGTGCCGGTATTATTTTTTTATTGCTCAGGATGGTAGTAATAAATTAACCTCACCGGTATACTCTTGGGTAGCATCTAGTGGGTCAATCCAAACGGTCACATCTTTGGCTAAGACATATTCATCATACATATAGTCCACTTCTAGATGATGCATCAGCCTTGTATCTAAATCTATTGATTCCTGTTTTTCACAACTTGCATCACCTGGAATAGAGCAGGGTTATTTCTTAGTCAGTACACAAACTGCCAAAGACCTAGCAAAGTGGAGTAGAAATATCACGAAAAAGAAAATATTAAAGAAATTTTTTATTTCACCACACAAAATTACCACTTTGATCAGACAATTTGTATGGTAAATCAAAAATATATTCCTTCATATTCTTTTCCTTAAAAGTTTATTTCCCCTAACAGTTTGTACTTAATAAAGAATAACCCGGTACACTTTAGCTTGTTTTAAATTTTTAGAGAAAGAAGGTGCATGTCTTAAAACTTTGTAATCATTTGGATTTGTGAATTTTTAACATACCCCAGACATAAAATTTTCAACAAAATAAAAAACAATGTAACCAAATGCCTGTTTTTGATTGCAGTAAAAGTTGTTAAGACAATACAGTAAAAAGAGTCTCTAGTGTGAATTAGTTACAAGACAGTCAATAAACTAATATGTGCTAAATGCTCAATTATTTTGAATTGAACTTACCACCCCATATAAAAAATCCCTTATCTAGAAAAATAAAAAAATAAATAAAGATAACATAAAAACTAATTATAAATTATGATATTCAACATTGAGGGACTGATAAGAAAGAAGATAAGGGGTTGCATTAGATATTCGGATCTATATATAAGGGTCGAGAGTGGGTGGGAGGGGTGATGGGGAGGGAGGGGAACCCTCCCCTCTCCCCCTGGGGTGCGGAAACCCCCCCTTTTTGAGAAAAAAAAGAAAGAAGTTTTGAGGTTAGAATGCGCAAATTGGGACAAAAAATGGAAGGACTTTATAATAAGTACTTTAGAAATATAATGGGGGGGGGGGCAGGAAGGGGGGGGGGTGCTTGTTAAGTGGGCTCCCACTTATTCAAAAACACCCTAGGGTTCGGCGGGTCGGTTGCGGTGAGTCGTCCCTCACAGCTTCGCTGTTCGGCGACGTCACCGCTCGGACAGGAAGGGGGATGCTTGGGGGGGGGGGGTCTAAGTGGGCTCGCTACGCTCGCACTTATTCAAAAACACTCTAGGGTTCGGCGGGTCGGTTGCGGTGAGTCGTCCCTCACAGCTTCGCTGTTCGGCGACGTCACCGCTCGGACAGGAAGGGGGGTGCTTGGCGGGGGGGTCTAAGTGGGCTCGCTACGCTCGCACTTATTCAAAAACACTCCAGGGTTCGGCGGGTCGGTTGCGGTGAGTCGTCCCTCACAGCTTCGCTGTTCGGCGACGTCACCGCTCGGACAGGAAGGGGGGTGCTTGGGGGGGGGGGTCTAAGTGGGCTCGCTACGCTCGCACTTATTCAAAAACACTCTAGGGTTCGGCGGGTCGGTTGCGGTGAGTCGTCCCTCACAGCTTCGCTGTTCGGCGACGTCACCGCTCGGACAGGAAGGGGGGGTCCCAACTACAAGAAGGCTGATTCGGGTCCATTTCGTCAACACCAAACCAATATGCACTAAAGGGTCCGGAAAACACGCCAAAGTCGCAAAAAACAAAAACACATCGAAAAAGCAGAGAGAAAATTCACGTAAATGGCGGGAAAATGCGTTCCGTTTCATGTGGTTTCATGTTCATACAAATTAAAAGTAATCACTGCAACGCAAAATAACGTTCCGTTACACGTAAATTAAAACACGTGTAATAAAAAAACTACGCATCTCCGCGGGGTGAGGGGGGTGTCGATTGAAAGTGGTAATTAACCCCTATATAAATCAACCCTTAGTAAGTCCAAATTCGGGATCCGAATATCTAATGCCAACCCGAAGATAATAGCAATAGGCATGTTGACTGAGTGGCTTAAAACATCAAAACATACCTTAAAACAGATGGCTAAAATACTGTGGATCTCATTCATCATTAAAAAAAAAAAAATCACCTTTGGTATGTTCCTCTGACACCACTTGTACTTTAGGAAAGGTTTTCTGCAAACTGTAATACATAGCACAGTGTGACGCATAGTCAGCATCTGTTACTGGGTCGTTTGCGCCTTCCTGCGTCTTCCCTTTGCTTTTTATATTCAGATCTCGGTGTTTACCCTCAGCAACCTTCGCGCCACCCCTTTCAGCAGCTAGAATAGCGCCTTTCAGCAAAAGCTTCAGATTCACCAAGTCACTCGCGTCTGTAGGGTAACTGTTCGACCCAGACCTCCAGTAGACAATGAGGAATAGTATAAATATCACCGTGAAGCAAGCGAACTTGTTTAGCCGAAGTGTACCGCCGAAATTCATCGTGTTTCAGTGTAAAGTTGAATGACACGTCCACAAAAGCAAATTCTCTTTAAGGACTTATATTTTAACTGGACACATAAAGTATTAACATAGTAACATGCCTTACAATTGCTCAGGTAATTATTTTGATAGCGAAATTTAACAAAATATCACAAATTCACGAAACCCGAAATACAATCCAATAAATGTAAATCTGACAAATGTCAAAATCAAGAAACGAAATGTCAAAACTTTTCAACATTTCGTTCAGAAATAGAGTAATGTGTATGTAGTTGGACGGCCACGTCGGGTCGGTCGGGTAGTTTCAATCGGACCAACCTGCTGTTCCAACTTCCGGTCAGGTATGAAATGGCAACACCGAAAAACAAAATCATTGTCTATGCCCGATTTTGACATTGACTTGACATTTTGATTTTGTAGTTTTCTTTCTATCCGCCGCAGTTCGGCACGAGTTTGCGTTTTCTCTCGTGTTTTCACGATTATATTATCACGATTTTATTAGGTCCGCACGATTGTACAACGATACTACAACTACCTCAAAATGATTTTAGTAGATATTTATGATATGGTAATTTATTAACTTATTTAACTAATGTTCCTCATTAGTGTGATGGTGAAATTTAGTGTTTTATCATGAATTTACCCTTGACAATTGATTGCAGGCGAGTTGGTGGACACTAGTCATCGCCCTTCAGGTAGTCCTCTCCACATACTTCTTGTATTCAAAGAAAAAATCGAAGAAACCTCGCGAAACACAATGTAATGGAAATGCTGTTCAGTGGAAGCCTCTACCGCTAATAGAGCATGAAGTAAAGGTGGAAGAACCTCCATTGATGGGTAAAATTGATGCTAATGTGTTAAACGTTGGCGCTACAAGCTTCCTTAACATGGATAAGGAGGAGTCCATTATGGAAAGCGCTTGTAACGCCATTAGCAAGTATGGAGTAGGCTCTTGCGGCCCCAGGGGCTTCTACGGGACCATAGACGTTCATTTGGAGCTTGAGGAGCGGTTAGCAAAGTTTTTAGAAGTGGACGAAACTTGCGTGTACTCCTACGGATTCTCAACAATAGCCAGCGCAATTCCAGCGTATGCCAAAAAGAATGACATCATATTTGTGTAAGTTACGAATCTATTATTTCGTTAAGAGTATAGGAAACAGTGCACCTGGTAATCTTTAGTTTTTTATTTAGAAAATATTACTTTTTATTATGAATGATCTTAAACACGGATAACACAAACCCCTCATTTCATAAAAATTTTATTCTATTTTATTATTATGGACTTCTCTCTTCTATTTATGTATTCAATTATTTTCGAAATGGAATTCCCTTATTAGGTATAGTTATATTTTTCCTTCCTCTTCAAACGAAGTGTGAGAAAAACCTATTTATTTATTCTTGCAGTGACGAAAAAGTCTGGTTCGCCATTCAAAAGGGCTTAGACGCAGCTAGAAGTACAATCCGTTATTTCCGTCACAATGATGCCGATCATCTTGAAGAGCTGCTCTCACAAGCCGTTAAGAAGAAGGAGTTACATCCGAAGAGACGAGCATTTCTGGTCACGGAAGCAATCTTTTATAATACCGGTGAAATGTGTCCGTTGAAGAGAATAGTGAAGTTGGCTAGGCAATACAAGCTGAGAATTATCTTGGATGAGAGCTTGACCATTGGTGTAAGTTAATTTTCTTTTCTCCTAATCAATTTTTTTAGGCTAAAATAATACATGAATGAAAAATAATCAAGTGCATAATCTTTATGACCCTATAATTGTAATTAACATTTGAGTCATAAATAAAATCATTGATTCATTGATTACAATTTGGAAAGAACAATAGTGCAAATAATTTTAGTTTGATATTTTATTACCTCTCTTGTGCATGTTAGGAATGCATTTTCATTTCAAGTTTGCAACTTAAAGAAATAACATCATCAGCAGTGGAATTTATAATAACATGATTTCATTAAATTACTCAAACAAACTCTTTCCGCTAACAAAATTTTAGCACCAACTTACAGCAATAATCGGTTGGCCCACTTTAACAAATAATAGTGGCCATTTGAAGGCAATTAGAGCACCTGCACCATGGAGGTGAAAATTGAGCCTGTTTGTTTAGTGTTGGGAAATACCACTCAAAGAATTCCAAGATTCAGCATAAAAATTGTGTTGTATGTGTTATTGGTTGATTTTCTGTGTAAATTATTATTCTAAATAGAGTCATTGAGTAGAGCATACTTTCAGAATATTGATATTTATTATATCAATAACTTTTAATTTTATTATAACAAATGGGGAGGAAAAAGATTTGTCAATATTTATCTTCTGCTATTCCGTTCTACAGATATGATTATTTTTTATAACAAATCTATGTTTTATATTTTTAATAATTTACACAGAAAATCAACCAATAACACATACAACACAATTTTTATGCTGAATCTTGGAATTCTTTGAGTGGTATTTCCCAACACTAAACAAACAGGCTCAATTTTCACCTCCATGGTGCAGGTGCTCTAATTGCCTTCAAATGGCCACTATTATTTGTTAAAGTGGGCCAACCGATTATTGCTGTAAGTTGGTGCTAAAATTTTGTTAGCGGAAAGAGTTTGTTTGAGTAATTTAATGAAATCATGTTATTATAAATTCCACTGCTGATGATGTTATTTCTTTAAGTTGCAAACTTGAAATGAAAATGCATTCCTAACATGCACAAGAGAGGTAATAAAATATCAAACTAAAATTATTTGCACTATTGTTCTTTCCAAATTGTAATCAATGAATCAATGATTTTATTTATGACTCAAATGTTAATTACAATTATAGGGTCATAAAGATTATGCACTTGATTATTTTTCATTCATGTATTATTTTAGCCTAAAAAAATTGATTAGGAGAAAAGAAAATTAACTTACACCAATGGTCAAGCTCTCATCCAAGATAATTCTCAGCTTGTATTGCCTAGCCAACTTCACTATTCTCTTCAACGGACACATTTCACCGGTATTATAAAAGATTGCTTCCGTGACCAGAAATGCTCGTCTCTTCGGATGTAACTCCTTCTTCTTAACGGCTTGTGAGAGCAGCTCTTCAAGATGATCGGCATCATTGTGACGGAAATAACGGATTGTACTTCTAGCTGCGTCTAAGCCCTTTTGAATGGCGAACCAGACTTTTTCGTCACTGCAAGAATAAATAAATAGGTTTTTCTCACACTTCGTTTGAAGAGGAAGGAAAAATATAACTATACCTAATAAGGGAATTCCATTTCGAAAATAATTGAATACATAAATAGAAGAGAGAAGTCCATAATAATAAAATAGAATAAAATTTTTATGAAATGAGGGGTTTGTGTTATCCGTGTTTAAGATCATTCATAATAAAAAGTAATATTTTCTAAATAAAAAACTAAAGATTACCAGGTGCACTGTTTCCTATACTCTTAACGAAATAATAGATTCGTAACTTACACAAATATGATGTCATTCTTTTTGGCATACGCTGGAATTGCGCTGGCTATTGTTGAGAATCCGTAGGA
>JARACY010004246.1:0-27920 GCA_029255725.1 Scrobipalpa atriplicella | reverse complement strand
AACGGTTTCTGTTCATTTTATTTTATTTCCCTCGGTTTAAATAGTGGTGTCCGGGACAGTCGGAGATGGGGCGTGCTCACCCAGAAGACTTATTCTTGCAAACCGACGGAACATAATAAGCTGTTTGGCGCCGGGCAGTTTTTTTGACTGATGTTGGTCAGAGTCAAATCGATCGTATTTTTCCCTCTTTTTTACGGAGATGCAGCTGGAACATTCGGTGATTTTATCGATCTCTGTCCAGCATGGAAGCTTTATACCTTCGTTGAATAAATTTTTTTCTTCGTACAGTTTCATGAGTAAATTCCTCAAAAACTAGGTATGCAAACATCAATAAAAAACCGAAGTATGAAATAAAAGACAAAATATAATTGTACTGTTTTTATTTAAGTTACAAAATTATGTAAATAAATAAAACAAAGTAGGTACTATGAACATGATAAAGAATGTACTCATGAGACTGAGCAATTTTCTTCAGAAATATGGTTTGGACTATTGTAAGACTATTGTTAGGTTGTTAAAAAAAAAGTAGACGTATTCTAAATGCCTAAAGCTAAATTTAATTTAACCCTGTCACTTATAAATTTATATATTTTGTCTTTTTAGCTATATATAGGTATACAATACATTTCGTATTTTTCTTTAATTTAGCAGCGATTACATTAAATACATACTAGAAGTATGATAGAATGTAGAATCAAAGACTTTAAATACAGCTGTCCTTTTAAATTTTATTATATTTATGAAACTAAAAGTGACAGAACACACTTAGGCCCGTATTTATAATCAGCTCTCAAGAGTGACAGCGAGTTTGAGTCCGTATCAGAAATGTCATTACAGTACAAAATGATCTGTCAAATCCATACTTAATATTGCTCTCAATCTTGAGATCGCTTTATAAATACGAGCCTTAAATTTTGCCCTATATATTTTACAAAAAATTGCTTGCTCAGTTTCATGGGTATAAAATCACAGGAGGGTTTGTTTATGTTTATTACATTGTCTTGTCGTGTATACGTTTGAAAGAATGTTTTGGACGGTTTTAAACCTCGATATTTCGAAGCGCCAAACTATCTACTCGTGACCCATGAAGTGTGCAACGCTTCGAATATCGAGGTAAAATATGTGATGTGACAGCGTATGACTTAACGGACGTTATACATATTTTTTTTATGTTTTTAATTTTATTTTTAAGTAACTCTCATGGCCCTTATTAGCTTTTAATATACAATTATAATTTTAAGCAATACATAAGCATAATATTTATTTTATCGATTTCATCCTTCGCCATGTTATTGATCTCCCTGTTGCAAAAATGGACTTACCTTTACATTTTTTGAGTAAAATTGTAGGGGGTGATAATGATTTGACTGGTGTTGATGCTGATGATGATTTTGATGATGGTGATGGTTGTGTTGATGAAGACAATGATGATTTTTGCCGTTTATTCTGTACTGCTTTTGTTGTTACTCTATCCGCTTTTCTGGTACTAGTACGGCTTTTATTCGTTGTCTTTTTATAGGCAGCAGATGGTTTTGATTTCAATTCAGAGATTTGAGTACTTTCAGTGGTGGTATTAGTAGTTGAAGAAATAGTAGTCTTAGGCGGTGTAGTTGGAGGGGCAGGTCGATCTGAAATATAAGTAACAAAAAAAACCATTATGTTGCTGCAACGCTGGTGTTTAATAGTATATTGCTAACCAAAGGATGTAAGTCATCAAATGCATACGAGGTTTTTGGCGCCCGAGCGCAGCGAGGGCGCTAATGGTACGAGTATGCATTTGATGACTTACACCATGAGGTAAGCACTATGCTTTACATATCGAATGAAAGATAAGTTAAAATTATGGGAAAATATAAGAAAATTAAAACATGAAATTACGACGAAACAGTAGGCAATACCAACTCACTATGAGCGAATTTAACCATCACAAATATATGCATTCGCGTAAGAAAAATTATCTAATTTGCAAGTAGACATTTTGTTAAGTATACTGACTGTTTAATTTGTTAATGTTTTATAATAAAATGCTAAGTAATAAATCGACAAACTCAAGTTTTGAGGTTATAAATATGTTATAAAAACCACAGAGTAAAAATTTCATAATTTTCATAATCCTATGTTTACATTTTTATGGCCTTATTCCGTGACTCTATGCGTCATATTTAGTACTGGCCAGTTCGATATTTAAATAAATTCGAATAGAATTTGTTTTAAAATCGATTCCGATTCGATTAATCATCCGATTCCGTGTGTTTGAAATAAGGCTATCAACTTTTTTTTTCTTGCAATTTGACAGTTCCTTATTCAAATTACTTTGCAGCATAGGTTTCAAAACCTATGATGCAAAGTACCACTTACATCCCGGGTTTTAGGGTTGTATGAACCACTTACTGAGCATGAGATATGTAAAAATAAATATGACGCATAGAGTCACGGAATAAGGCCATAAAAATGTAAACATAGGATTATGAAAATTATGAAATTTTTACTCTGTGGTTTTTATAACATATTTATAACCTCAAAACTTGAGTTTGTCGATTTATTACTTAGCATTTTATTATAAAACATTAACAAATTAAACAGTCAGTATACTTAACAAAATGTCTACTTGCAAATTAGATAATTTTTCTTACGCGAATGCATATATTTGTGATGGTTAAATTCGCTCATAGTGAGTTGGTATTGCCTACTGTTTCGTCGTAATTTCATGTTTTAATTTTCTTATATTTTCCCATAATTTTAACTTATCTTTCATTCGATATGTAAAGCATAGTGCTTACCTCATGGTGTAAGTCATCAAATGCATACCTACTCGTACCATTAGCGCCCTCGCTGCGCTCGGGCGCCAAAAACCTCGTATGCATTTGATGACTTACATCCTTTGGTTAGCAATATACTATTACATTACAAGGTGTGGAGTCTATGCTTCATTCAGCGTTTTTTTTCATACCGGTGTAAGGGTCATATTCTTGCAAACTGATAGAGGTTGCTCAGTCAACGAAACTGAACAACTTTCACAAAGAAATACTATCAGGAAATAAAAAAAAAAGTCTTTTCATACAAATCGTCTGATAGAAGTAGTCATTTTGTATGGGGAAGTTTTTTTTTTCAATTTCTGAGAGAATTTCCTCTATCAGTTTGAAGGAAGCTGTCCCTTGCACAGCATTTAGTGTAGGTAAGTAAATCAAAGGTATACATATGGGGTTTTGAAATGTTTCTGATGTGTTTCTGAGTGTATTATTTATGTGTGTGTGTGTGTGTGTGTGTGTGTGTGCTATCTCACCACAAAAAACCACGTGGGTTTTGAGTTTTGATAGTACTTACCGATTACATCAATATTGAACAAACAACTTGCGTACAGATATATTACCCCATTTCTTGTTAATTGGGGTTTCAGAAAAGAGGGCAATGTATATTTATTTTTTGCCGCCAAAACCGTGCAATTCCAACTGCCTTTCATTTTCTTGTTAGCGGTATAATCCTGTAAATAAATAAGTAGAAAAAAACATTACCTACTTACATTTTGTTTATTAAGGCTCGTATTTATAAAGCGATCTCAAGTTTGAGAGCAATATTAAGTTTGGATTTGACAGGTTGTGTTGTACTGAAATTACATTTCTGATACAAACTCAAATTCGCTGTCACTCTTAAGAGCTGACTATAAATACGACCCTAAATAATTGTTTTCGCTACCTACTAAGTAGGTACTGAGTAGGATATAATTGTACATACATAGGTATTTAAATATGCTCCGTTATTTCACGTTGCGTTATCGATACCAACTTGTTTTGCGGCACGTAACCTGTTTTTGGTTTACAAATTTAAAGAAAGTCAACAGCAAAACATATGTTTGTAACAAGGTTATTGTCTGCGGTTTCGTTATTTGAACCTCTGAATTTCTAAGTTCCAATATCTCACACAAATATCTTACCCATAGTATACATTTTTCATCTTCGTTAGATGTGTATGGTTGTACCTCTTGTTTATTAATAGAACATCTGAAAATGAGATAAAATCTGCACCAATACCAATTTATAATAATAATATAACACTGATAGTTATTTTATCTCATTTTCAGATGTTCTATTAATAAACAAGAGGTACAACCATACACATCTAACGAAGATGAAAAATGTATACTATGGGTAAGATATTTGTGTGAGATATTGGAACTTAGAAATTCAGAGGTTCAAATAACGAAACCGCAGACAATAACCTTGTTACAAACATATGTTTTGCTGTTGACTTTCTTTAAATTTGTAAACCAAAAACAGGTTACGTGCCGCAAAACAAGTTGGTATCGATAACGCAACGTGAAATAACGGAGCATATTTAAATACCTATGTATGTACAATTATATCCTACTCAGTACCTACTTAGTAGGTAGCGAAAACAATTATTTAGGGTCGTATTTATAGTCAGCTCTTAAGAGTGACAGCGAATTTGAGTTTGTATCAGAAATGTAATTTCAGTACAACACAACCTGTCAAATCCAAACTTAATATTGCTCTCAAACTTGAGATCGCTTTATAAATACGAGCCTTAATAAACAAAATGTAAGTAGGTAATGTTTTTTTTCTACTTATTTATTTACAGGATTATACCGCTAACAAGAAAATGAAAGGCAGTTGGAATTGCACGGTTTTGGCGGCAAAAAATAAATATACATTGCCCTCTTTTCTGAAACCCCAATTAACAAGAAATGGGGTAATATATCTGTACGCAAGTTGTTTGTTCAATATTGATGTAATCGGTAAGTACTATCAAAACTCAAAACCCACGTGGTTTTTGTGGTGAGATAGCACACACACACACACACACACACACACACATAAATAATACACTCAGAAACACATCAGAAACATTTCAAAACCCCATATGTATACCTTTGATTTACTTACCTACACTAAATGCTGTGCAAGGGACAGCTTCCTTCAAACTGATAGAGGAAATTCTCTCAGAAATTGAAAAAAAAAACTTCCCCATACAAAATGACTACTTCTATCAGACGATTTGTATGAAAAGACTTTTTTTTTTATTTCCTGATAGTATTTCTTTGTGAAAGTTGTTCAGTTTCGTTGACTGAGCAACCTCTATCAGTTTGCAAGAATATGACCCTTACACCGGTATGAAAAAAACGCTGAATGAAGCATAGACTCCACACCTTGTAATGTAATAGTATATTGCTAACCAAAGGATGTAAGTCATCAAATGCATACGAGGTTTTTGGCGCCCGAGCGCAGCGAGGGCGCTAATGGTACGAGTAGGTATGCATTTGATGACTTACACCATGAGGTAAGCACTATGCTTTACATATCGAATGAAAGATAAGTTAAAATTATGGGAAAATATAAGAAAATTAAAACATGAAATTACGACGAAACAGTAGGCAATACCAACTCACTATGAGCGAATTTAACCATCACAAATATATGCATTCGCGTAAGAAAAATTATCTAATTTGCAAGTAGACATTTTGTTAAGTATACTGACTGTTTAATTTGTTAATGTTTTATAATAAAATGCTAAGTAATAAATCGACAAACTCAAGTTTTGAGGTTATAAATATGTTATAAAAACCACAGAGTAAAAATTTCATAATTTTCATAATCCTATGTTTACATTTTTATGGCCTTATTCCGTGACTCTATGCGTCATATTTATTTTTACATATCTCATGCTCAGTAAGTGGTTCATACAACCCTAAAACCCGGGATGTAAGTGGTACTTTGCATCATAGGTTTTGAAACCTATGCTGCAAAGTAATTTGAATAAGGAACTGTCAAATTGCAAGAAAAAAAAAGTTGATAGCCTTATTTCAAACACACGGAATCGGATGATTAATCGAATCGGAATCGATTTTAAAACAAATTCTATTCGAATTTATTTAAATATCGAACTGGCCAGTACTAAATATGACGCATAGAGTCACGGAATAAGGCCATAAAAATGTAAACATAGGATTATGAAAATTATGAAATTTTTACTCTGTGGTTTTTATAACATATTTATAACCTCAAAACTTGAGTTTGTCGATTTATTACTTAGCATTTTATTATAAAACATTAACAAATTAAACAGTCAGTATACTTAACAAAATGTCTACTTGCAAATTAGATAATTTTTCTTACGCGAATGCATATATTTGTGATGGTTAAATTCGCTCATAGTGAGTTGGTATTGCCTACTGTTTCGTCGTAATTTCATGTTTTAATTTTCTTATATTTTCCCATAATTTTAACTTATCTTTCATTCGATATGTAAAGCATAGTGCTTACCTCATGGTGTAAGTCATCAAATGCATACTCGTACCATTAGCGCCCTCGCTGCGCTCGGGCGCCAAAAACCTCGTATGCATTTGATGACTTACATCCTTTGGTTAGCAATATACTATTAAACACCAGCGTTGCAGCAACATAATGGTTTTTTTGTTACTTATATTTCAGATCGACCTGCCCCTCCAACTACACCGCCTAAGACTACTATTTCTTCAACTACTAATACCACCACTGAAAGTACTCAAATCTCTGAATTGAAATCAAAACCATCTGCTGCCTATAAAAAGACAACGAATAAAAGCCGTACTAGTACCAGAAAAGCGGATAGAGTAACAACAAAAGCAGTACAGAATAAACGGCAAAAATCATCATTGTCTTCATCAACACAACCATCACCATCATCAAAATCATCATCAGCATCAACACCAGTCAAATCATTATCACCCCCTACAATTTTACTCAAAAAATGTAAAGGTAAGTCCATTTTTGCAACAGGGAGATCAATAACATGGCGAAGGATGAAATCGATAAAATAAATATTATGCTTATGTATTGCTTAAAATTATAATTGTATATTAAAAGCTAATAAGGGCCATGAGAGTTACTTAAAAATAAAATTAAAAACATAAAAAAAATATGTATAACGTCCGTTAAGTCATACGCTGTCACATCACATATTTTACCTCGATATTTCGAAGCGTTGCACACTTCATGGGTCACGAGTAGATAGTTTGGCGCTTCGAAATATCGAGGTTTAAAACCGTCCAAAACATTCTTTCAAACGTATACACGACAAGACAATGTAATAAACATAAACAAACCCTCCTGTGATTTTATACCCATGAAACTGAGCAAGCAATTTTTTGTAAAATATATAGGGCAAAATTTAAGGCTCGTATTTATAAAGCGATCTCAAGATTGAGAGCAATATTAAGTATGGATTTGACAGATCATTTTGTACTGTAATGACATTTCTGATACGGACTCAAACTCGCTGTCACTCTTGAGAGCTGATTATAAATACGGGCCTAAGTGTGTTCTGTCACTTTTAGTTTCATAAATATAATAAAATTTAAAAGGACAGCTGTATTTAAAGTCTTTGATTCTACATTCTATCATACTTCTAGTATGTATTTAATGTAATCGCTGCTAAATTAAAGAAAAATACGAAATGTATTGTATACCTATATATAGCTAAAAAGACAAAATATATAAATTTATAAGTGACAGGGTTAAATTAAATTTAGCTTTAGGCATTTAGAATACGTCTACTTTTTTTTTAACAACCTAACAATAGTCTTACAATAGTCCAAACCATATTTCTGAAGAAAATTGCTCAGTCTCATGAGTACATTCTTTATCATGTTCATAGTACCTACTTTGTTTTATTTATTTACATAATTTTGTAACTTAAATAAAAACAGTACAATTATATTTTGTCTTTTATTTCATACTTCGGTTTTTTATTGATGTTTGCATACCTAGTTTTTGAGGAATTTACTCATGAAACTGTACGAAGAAAAAAATTTATTCAACGAAGGTATAAAGCTTCCATGCTGGACAGAGATCGATAAAATCACCGAATGTTCCAGCTGCATCTCCGTAAAAAAGAGGGAAAAATACGATCGATTTGACTCTGACCAACATCAGTCAAAAAACTGCCCGGCGCCAAACAGCTTATTATGTTCCGTCGGTTTGCAAGAATAAGTCTTCTGGGTGAGCACGCCCCATCTCCGACTGTCCCGGACACCACTATTTAAACCGAGGGAAATAAAATAAAATGAACAGAAACCGTTATGCTTACAGCTACTACTACAACAACGACGACGACGCCATCAACAACATCAACAACAACAACATTAGCTCCAACAACAATAGCAACAGATACTGCAGCCAATGTGGCTGCAGCACATGATAACCCTAATACTGAATCCCACAGCAACAGTCAAGGTATAGAGCGGACAAATCTTTACTTTATGTCTCGTTCAATTGCAATTGTAGTCATTTCACTGCTCCTAATTCACTCACAGTTCTTTTCCAAGACGGGTTTTGATTTAAAAAAAAGAGAGAAGACACGCACCGCGTGTTGAGATTATTGCAAAAAATAATACCAGAAATACGTCCAAGTAAGAGCGTTTATACCGAGCGGTGGTAGCGCCCTCACTCGTTAAAAAATCATAACTCACAAAATGTAGACTTTTTAATGCTTTTTTAAAACTTTGTTCTATTACTTCCTTTGTATTAGACCTAATGAATTTTTAGAAGTAGGTAACGAATTAAAGAGCAAAATATAGTATCTTGCAGTTATAGAAATTATTGCTAAATTGCGAAATTACGGCCGTTTTAGCGGAAATTTGAACAGTAACTGCGGGGGATATTATTTGCTCTTCAAGTTTCGCTTGGTATAAACGCTCTTAAGAGATTCGGTTTTTAACTAAATATGGACGAAATGGGCGCTTTTCCACTAGACGGCACGTCAACGGCAACGGCGACGGCACGGTACCGTCGACGATATCGTAGGTGAGATAATGTATGAAAATCAATGAAATTATATGACACGCTTTTCCACTTGCCGGCACGGCACCGTCACGGCATGTCATCGATTCCCATAGGTATTGTCACGTGATCGTCGCCGTGCCTTCGCCGTTGCCGTTGACGTGCTGTCTAGTGGAAAAGCGCCCAATATTCTGCAGACACCATATGGAAATTCAAGCGCATTTGGGTACAACGTCATTTTGTTTGTAATAGATGGTCAATATGGTCATATTCACAAAGCAATGCAGACATCTTCTATGTGGTCATGTTGGTCATATATACTTCAGTGGCTAAAATGAGTATATTTAGTTTTTTTATTTGCAATTTGCTCTTGACTCTAGTCTAGTTAGTGGTGACTGGTGGCCGAGACAAAGTCGCCGATGTAGCAAGCTCTCCCAGAAGCTTTAAAGACTATGATATTTTAACAAAACATATTAACAAACATAATATACTATAAGTTGTTTGGCGTAGGAATTCAGTGGATTTGGAGGCTTTCGATGAGTTGCACCTCCCAGGACCCATGGGAGATAAGCAAACCAAATATACCGGGTGTAAGGGACAGCGTCCCGCAAACTGATATGGGTTGCTCAGTCAAAGATACTGAACACATATCACCAGGATTTTTCTTTAGGAAATGAAAAAAAATATTTGCTTTTCCATACAAATTGTCTGATCGATGTGGTCGCTTTGTATGGAAAAGCAAAATTTTTTTGTCATCTCCTGAAAGAATTTCCTGATGCAAGTTGTTCAGTATCGTTGACTGAGCAACCCCTATCAGTTTGCGGGACGCTGTCCCTTACACCCGGTATACCTAATATAGCCGGATGCAATCCTCACTTCAAATCCTGTTTTATTATCTTTAATCTGTAAAAAAATACTGACCATATTTTAGGGTCTGATTGAACCCATGAAACTGGACCATAGGATCTATTTTTTTAAAATTTTGACACTTTAATATATAGATAGGGTCATGTGTAAAATAATAATATTAATTATCCCAAACAAAATCCCACACCATTTTTACTTATGTGAAGTCTTAATTTTTTTTCTAATCCGACCACCGTTCTTTGGGGAAAGTTGTTCCGATTCATGGGTAGGTCCATATTCCAAAAATATTATCAGCAATTTTTGTATATTGTCACGTTTTATTCCAGCAAATAAGAACTTCGTTTACTACGGCATCGCGGCGGTGGCTGTGGTGGTCGTGCTCATCATAGTTATCATCGCCATCTACTGGAACTGCAAGCAGGTGAAAGAACAGGAGGTAGGTTCTTCTCTTGAATGGTTTCAGAGTCGACGAACGACCTGATGACCTGGTGTTAGAGTTATTTAACGTACCTATATAACCTGACTGGAAAACATATAAACTTTGTGGTCCCACACAGTGGTAATTGAACCCACATCGATGATCGTCGGTGGTGTTGTGAATAGGTTCACTGCTTCCTGTGTATTTTCTGTTTTCGAACTTCATATGCACCTTCCTACCTACCTACCTACAATTATTCGACGCCTCTTACTGTGAATTACTGTGAATGAAAAGATGGTGTGAAAACCTGGTCACACCTGCAAAGAAATCATTGTGTTACACGCAGAGGTTATACGAGTATGAAGTCCACCAAACCATACTGTTCTGACGTAGTCGTTTAACCTGTAATCACCTTCATTCAGGGTTAGTGCCCAGGGTATAATGGGTAGCAAATACAAATTATGATATTGTACGTTCAACAGAGACGCGAAAGAAACGACTTCACATACAACAGCCTTCATGACGAACATTCATCAGGGCAGTTTCCGCAGAGTGTGGAAAACGCATACAACCTGCCCTACGACACACTGACACGGCAGAGAGACGATATTTCAGAGGTAACTTCTATTCATGTCATCTCATCTTTATGATCATCATGCTTGGCTTCACCTTTTTCCGATTTTAATTTCGGTCGGCTCTTCGAATCTTTCTGCACCATTTTTCTCTATTCTGGGTCACCTCAATTCAAGCTCCCATTGTTCTCCTACTAGAACAGAAGCTATCGTGTTGGTAACTTCTATCCTTCTATTCTGCTGCTTTTTTATTTGCGATGAGTCTGTAGACTAGACCTGGGTAATCGAATCTGAGACATTCCGAGTCGACAATGGAAAAAACTTACCCAAGGCTATCTGATTCCCTATGGAATTCAGCAAGCAATTCGGAACAAGAGGCAAATGGGTGATGGCAAACCATGCGGGGTCTACCACCGTCCACCGACCACCGTTTATGTGGGATCGTTCGGCTGGAATTCTCCATACAGCCTCTGATACAGTTGCCCAAAGAACTGGAAATTAGATCTCATACCAAAAGGCTTCCTTAGTAGCGCAGCTAATGATTCAACTGTCTCGCGTGGTTGAAAATCTTATATGAGTCAAGCAATGGCTTGGATTCTGAAAACATATAACAAAATACACCACAACTTAATTAACTGGCTCAATTTTTGTTTAAAGGTATCACCGTACGCCGTAGCTAACTACCAAAACAATGCAAGCAGTGAAACTTATAGTGTGCCCTACGTCGAAAACGACCTCAGTAAGCTATACTCGAAGCCAATACCAAAGAGCCAGAGAAAGGAATTAATGTACAGCAAAATATTGCCAAAAAGCATGCGGAAGCAGGAAGGCCCGCATGCTGAAATCCAACCGAAAGACAATATAATTGCGTACGCAGAGATAGAAGCAACAGTATCCGGTAGAAATCAGCTAAAACCAATTGAGCCGACATACAGTGAAGTTGTGCATGGATATACGAATGTGAAGGAGAAAAACTATGATTATAAGAATGTTGTGCCTTCGAATAGCAGATATGCCAATGCTAAGGATACCGAATATGCTGAACCAGCATACTGTGAGCTGGTCAAAGATGACAGTAATGTAAGAAATCGAAAAAAATGAAATAATTGAAATGGTTTTTATTTGTGATTTTTATTTCCGAAATATGTTAAACAACAAATAAAAAATAATAATAGTATAGTATCTACTTCATGAAACCAGTCTTGTATTTTTATGATATCTAGATATAAGCACCAAATAATTGTGTTATTATAACAAACTTTGTTAATAATTATAGGAAATTAACTCTCTCAAATATTGCTATACCCTATTAAAAGGGGTATCATAATGTTGGACTTAACGTATTGTAACATCTTTATGTACCATGTGATTCGCAATAAAAATATATGAATATGAATATGAATCTGTGCTGTGGTGGGGGTGGGGGGGGTGGTTGACACGATACCAACGTATTTTGCGGCCCATAAACAGCTTTTTCTTTGCAACTTAGCAGAGGTAATTTTTTCGGAACCGCAGACAATAACCTTGTTACAAGCTTATGTTTTGTGGTTGACTTTCTTTAAAGTAATAAAGAAAAAGCAGTTTATGGAACGCAACGTTAAAAAAACGGAGTATAAAGGTGTTAACAGACGTCCGGACCGGACTGTCAAATTGGTGCGCTCCCGACGAAATCCGATGGTGTGGACGGCTGTCCGCCGCACATTATTATTATTATTGAAGGGACAGTGTTGCCACAATGTTACAACAGTAACATTTTACGTTATTTTTGACCCTCTCATGTCGAGACTCTATAGTCTCGAGATAATGGTAAAACACATAATAAAAATAATAAAACGGAGACCAAAAGGAAGATAAACAAATGTACACAAAAAATAAATCTTTATTTACCACCAGTACAGTTACAAATTAAGTTTTTGTGGTCGAAGTGTTACTTTTCGAACCAACTTATGTTATTTTTGGCAAAGGGGCCGGGCAACACTAACTGCTGGTCCGGTGTTGTCTATGGTCGTCCGGTCCGGACGTCTGTTAACACCTTAATATAATATGGGATATTAATAAAACAATCCGCAGAATTTTTATTTTGCCACGTGATCAGGCTTCTTATTTTCTGACTAAGCCACGGGAAAATAAGATGTCTTCTAATAAACTAATTTGTCTTTTTTTTCACATCCACAAAATATTCTAAAATAAGCCTACATTTATACAATTTACACAGTGGCAGTGGTTCGGTTACCACAACATAAAACCTATTGATAGTGCAGCCTTCGAGTTCGACTCACACTTGACCGGTTTTTTAATACTATGCTCTTAGGATACAAAAATCGCGGCGCTGCTAGCGACATCTGTAAGCTGTCTGTAAGAAGCATAACAATGCAACAGCGCCATCTGTTATTTATGTACCAAACTTCTTAAAACAACTTGCAGTTGAAAAACCCAACATGCCCGTTGTGCTTGTGATTGATAAAATGTTATGTAAAGTCGCCAATAGAGGACGCTACATGTATTTTAAATAGACGATTCTGTTTTTTTAGATTTTTAGAGGTTTGTTTGTATAGTCTATGGTATTATAGTGAAGCTGTTCATTACATCTTTCTTTTTATTTGAAAACACATAATTTAAAAACAAAATTACGGGTTGCTTTGTTCTTTCGACATGTTTTCTTTTTTATTTCTATACCTACGCTGTAGGTAGATGAGTTAGGAAGGAGTCATAAAACGTAGAATATAACCGTTGATTGTTGGTGAAGTCTGTTCCCGGGCGGGAATCACCTACTGTAAAAATCCAGTAAAGGGATCCAAAGCATATCCACATCCGCAAAATATCGTACACGTGGTATTTTTATAAGCCGTTGACGCTCTGCTTACACCGTAAGGGGTAGAGAGAGGCGTAACCAGACGTCTAACTTTATAATAATTTTGTAAATTACAAAATATTAGACGTAAAATTTTGGATTTACAAGATTATTAAATATTTTTCTTACGATGTATTCTTTTAGAGAGCCCGTTCGTTTCATCTGTTGTACTATTTTATTTTACATTTTCCCTCTTTACAGAAAGCAAAGGTTGCTCAGACGTTCTGCCCTAAGGGGGTATCTTGTTCTTTGTCCGCGACTTTATTATAAATTTTTCCATTGCTGCGATTAAAGAAACCTGTAAGAAACCTTTTATTCCGCTACGTTAGATAATTTGTTCAACAGATGTTTAGTGCGTGTTTTGATGTTACAATGGGCCGTCGTTGGTATGTACAATTTGTAAGTCAAAAAACATTTTGTATTGTAAAGGTGATTGCTCATTCATTAATTTACTTAGGTAGGTACCTGTGACCTGTGACGCGTTCTATCATACTAATTACTAAAAACGCATGTGCGTATGCGTAGGGTAGCTAGGTATGATGTCTGTTACTGAATCAAAATTCCGTGTATCGGATCGGAGGGCAGTTAACCGTCGTCGGTCATAGAATTTCAGTCGCGGGGCTGTCTAACTATGATTTGATAGTGGTCGGTCGGTCGTAGTCAGGAACAGAAACCACGACAGAAGCTAGTTATATAATAGTAGTTCAGTGGACAGAAGCCGATTAGACAAACTGACCATTATTTTTTTCCTCTACCCAAAGTTGTCAGTCTAGATCTAGAAGAGATCACTTCTAGTGATAAGACCGCCTTTGTACGCAATTGTCTGTTTGTTGAATGTTTTTTTACTACCTAAATAATTTTCTAGTGTGTGTACCTACCTACTGTACTGACTGTGTAATAAAGTGTTTTGATTTTTGACTAAAATACAGTGAAATTCTCTTGTAAAATAAATTGACCATAATTAGCAAATCTATCAGTAGGTATAACAACCTTATTTTTCGTTCTAAACGGGTCACAAAACTGACTGATCTGAAATACAAACGTTTTGAAAATTTCTTAGCCACCCAGGAAACAAGCCACAAGTCTGCAGTAGGCACACGAAGAACTGAAAGTGTGAGCTACACGAACGATATCGCTATCTCGCGCTAACTGTCGTCGATTTCGTTCGTTTTCATTCGACTCGATTTCGATACGAAATTTCACGCGGAATAAGTGCAAAAAGAAAAGATGATTTTATTGAATTTTGGTATTTATATTCGTACGACATAATGTTGATTTTTGTTTGAACAAGTTTGACGGCTCACGGCTGTCGTCCGCCATTTTCAAAATGGCTGCTGTCGAGAAACTAGCGACATCTACAAAATAAGTATTTTAGTGTCATCGCAACGCAATCGTGCACCGATCGTGCGGCGTTGGGTCGTGCGTGTCTCCCAACAATTAATTGTTTGCTACCATTGTATCAAGAAAAATGACATAAAAAAACGTTTGTTGCTTCCATAATTCTCGTGTAATACCCATTTTGTGTTCCAACAAAAGTGTGTATCATAAAAAACCCTCACCAAGTAATGCACTTGGAGCTTATTATTGTAGTAAAATAACGAAAATCTCACGCCATCGCCGTCGCATTTAGTGAATCGTGTTGTAGAATCGATTTTTAGATGTTATTTAATGAAATTAGTAAGGTGCTTGTAAGTGATATCGTTTAACAAAAGAAACAAGTTAGCAGTGTCCCGTTAGCCTGAACCGCCGTACTACCTCGACCAAATCGATAGAACTTAATAAAAAATGCATATTTTCCCCATGGTTTCCTAAAGACTCGACTGGTTTAGTTTTCTGTTAGTTTCGCCGGTGTTTAGGTTTCAAAAAAGGAATCAAGTTTTGTCACGGTCAGGTGTTTTATTGTGAAGTGTATACCTATTTTGTTTCAAGTGATGTGCAAATTGGTGTTTTCTGTGCGATCATCGGTTTACAGAGGTTAGTAAACAAAAAGAAAGATTTAGATTTATGCAATCTGTTTAACATTTTTCAAAATATAAAGTTGAATGATAAAGTACCTACTTGCAGATAGCCTTCTACTAAACTTGCTGTTTTATGTGCAATGTCCTTTAGAATATTGGTTCCATTTTCAAATTTTAAAAACAAAATGTCTAGCTAGTGATATGATAACCATGCATGAATGATGAAATGAACGTCCCTACAAAAATCAAGTCTGTGCAAAAATCAAAACATACTGGCTGGTTAGAAATATTTCAAATACTTTTTTTTTTACTAAGGATAAAAAGCATTTTATTCATTGTTTTATTTTATTCTCAATTTTCTTGTTCCTTCCTATTCCTACCACAGTTACCTCTAAATTCTCTTTTAACTATAGTCAAGACCTTTCAGTTCAGTAGTTTTACAATTTATCTATGCTTCTTCTGAAAATTTAATTAAATTCCACTCGCTTAAGATTAACTGTACCCTGGCCAGTTGCAATCGATCGGATCCACTTTTCAATTGCTCCAAGGGGGGAAAATTTTGATCGATAATCGATATTGTATGGACCATCGACTCTACGTCAACGCAGACAGAAGAGGGGCTACTATACGGAAAGCCTTCCTGTTGTTTAGGTTAGGTTAGGCTTATTTGAAAAATGGGGTTAATGCCCTCTGAGGACCATTTTTTTAAAACCTATGTTATGGGACCCCTTTTGCGACACCCCGACCCCCATGTTCTAAGCCTGAATTAGACAGAACATAAAGGATAATATTAATAATTACATTGGTTTTAAAATATAATATGTGAAGATAATAATCAAATTAAGGTGGAAATTTATAAAAATAATGTTTTGCTCCTCCTAACCTAACCTTCCTAAAACATACAAAAAGAATGCTTTGTTGATTATGAAAAATGTAATGTACCTACTAAAATAATCAGGTGAAAATAGAAAGTACTGTGTGTGAGAAAATAAAGTGAGGGAATTATAAATAAAATAGGTAGTTCTTCCAACGCACCACACCAAGCCAAAGAATTTTAGAAGCACTATGTTTTCTTTGTTGGAATGGGAGTGATAAAAAACATAGAATGTTACATTCCAGCAGCTTCTCTTCCCAGGCATACCCTAAAAATTAGAAGGGGCTGAGGGTTTCGGTGTATTGCAATTTTAATTTAGACAGATTGGCTAACAACCATAACAAACAATCTGTCACTATAATACCTTTGATGATCAGGGCTTGAATAATTAAATGCAAAAAAAGTAAAAAGTCACTGTGGGAGCTAATGAGAGTTGCTACAACCACCTTTTTCAAAATTTTCAGGGCCCCAGTTTATTTTTCTTTATAATATCTAAATGGTATTCAATAAAAATATCTAACTATCAAACAATGTTTTTATATTTTTAATATCTTCCAGTACATTGAAAACACATATCTACCTACTTGTATCTTTCAAATTAAAACAAATATCGAAAAAATATGCAAAAAGTTTCGACTTATATTGATGCAAAGAATACATTGGCATATTTCTAAAACAATTTTATAAAGTAAAATAAACGGGCCCTGAAAATTTTGAAAAAGGTGGTTGTAGCAACTCTCATTAACTCCAACGCCCGATTATCCGAGCCCTGTTGATGATACATGATGCACACTTCCATCTGAAATTACTTAATCTCATCTTAAAATATTTGTCAGTTGTGGCGAAAACGCCTTTTACTAAGCTGTTACGCTCTGCCTACCCCATACGGTATAAACGCGTGACTATTTTTATTCAAGCCCCATACATGGCTTTGTTGGTTAATTTTTATGTATAAAAATAAAATAAATAATAAAGTGTTAATTTATGTCAGTACCTGCATACTATCACGCCTGTATCCCTAATGGAGCATGCAGAGCGTCAAATGCCGAAACAAAGGTCGTTCCGCCATGTCTGACAAGTTTTGACGGTTGTTTAAGATAGATCTGTATATTGCTGTAGGTAGTGACAGGTTGTCAGCCCATCGCCTAACTAAGTAACAATATACTGAAAACCTAAGTATCTAATCTACTACATAATATTGTAGTACAAGTACCTACAAAGGTAAAAAGGTATCACAACACAAGATATTAAAATAAATAGTGTTGTGTCTGTCAGTTACTTCCATGCTGGACTGGGAGTGATAGAAAAACATAGAATGTGCCAGCTGCATCTCCTCCCGTGCATGCTGTAAAAATCGGCTAAGGGAATCGAGGGTTTTAGTGTATTACAATTTAGGCGATGGGCTGACAACCTGTCACTATAGCAATACACATGACCATCTGAAATAACCCTCAAAACTTGTCAGACGTGGCGGAATGACCTTTCGGTCGTTTTCGCTCTGCCTACCCCATTAGGGATAAAGGCGTGATTTTATGTATGTATGTGTCTGTCAGTCTAGACAAAGTAATATTAGTTGATAATAAATGCTGGTAATGGATCGCGTGGGGACAGTTTTTATCTAGTTTTATTATCTGTGAAATTATTCAGATATAACAATGTGTATTCAGACTCAGTTACTATTAGATTTTGTTGTGACAATCTGACTGCTATACGTACAAAAGAAACTTACTGCCTCCCTAGTCTAGTGGTCTGAGCCTTGGGCTCCCGATCCGGAGGTCCTGGGTTGGATTACCATGGACACAAAGTTGGTCTATCACTTTTTGTGAGGATTTCCCCAGTTAGGACAGGACAATGCAGGCTGAATTGACCTTTACTTTGATTTGCACTCGCCAATCGCCGTTTTAATTTTTCTCGTCCATTCAGATTGTATTACAAGAGCAAAATAAAACCACTATGGCCATAGGACCTATCTTTACAAAAGCAGGTTTATAGGGCTGTCAGATAAATCTTGGAGAATCTATCTACAAATCAAGTAAAGTTGATTATTTTTATAGATTTTTTGCACTTACAGTGCTAGATTATTTCTAATTAATATTAGATATAACAAATCAAAAATTTCATCCGCCGACAGGATTTGAACCCGCGTCTTTGGAAATTAACACTAATTGGCTATTTATTACTCGTCAAGTGTGATTTCCTTGATTTCCTGGGTTAAAATTATGAGAGACAGAAAAGAATCTTTAGCTCTTAGCAGGTTATTGGATGATCCATTTTTTGTAAAAAGTTCGTGAAGAAAGTAACATTCAGTATTATGTGTTTGATTCTAAATATTTGACTCCAGTGTCATACAAATTATTCATAGACGAGCGTTTTTCATTGGCGTAAGATTTTTTTCTTCTGAGTAAAACATGCTGAATTCATTATTAATGTAAGTATACCGCCATGATCGAAAACGGTCGGAGGGAGACGGTATACTTCACCCAACCAGCCCCCGAACCATGTCGCCGCGCGATAACGAATATACAGGGTGTAAAAAAAGTACTACGTTCCTTTAAACCACATGTTCTACTGATGATACCAAACAACTTCCCCAAAGCACAAAATTTTTAGCTCGAAATAAAATTTTGCCTTGTCCATACAAAACTGCAGATCCCGGAGAGCATCTTTGTATGGAAAAGGCAAATATTTTTTTCGAGCTAAAATTTTTCTTCTTTGGGAAAGTTGTTTGGTGTCATCAGTAGAACATGTGGTTTAAAGGAACGTAATACTTTTTTTACATCCTGTATATATAGCATCTTTCTGTCAAATCTCCATCTGATAGATAGATGTGATAAAAGATGGCTATATGCTACGATGTTACTATGCCGATTTCCGATCCTTAAAAATCTATTTCGTTGTTTTATAAAATATAACCTAAAAATTAAAATACGTGTGGCAGCCCTGTACGTACAGGGTTCAAGGTATTGAATTACACTTGCATAGAAATGCCCATCATAAAAGACCTTGCAGTGGGTAGGTAGTAGGTACTATAAAAGACCCTTTCAAAGGAAGTAGGCGCGGTCTGCCATTGCGTTTGGATTTGAAGAAAAAGTGAAACCACATAATAAATACGCAAACCAAAGAAGTAGGTAAAATAGCTTCCAAACTTGTTATAATAAAAAAAAAAAATTACTTAATAATAAAAACAGGGACGAATATCTATCGAATGAGCAATCAAATGATGCAATTGGTACCTAGTTAAATATATGTTATCTTTTGTTTACATTCCCACGCATACCTACAAGAACATTGCAACATTGCCGAGTAATTCGGTATGATAACCTGTATCTAAGGTACCAGTTTCTTATTTTTTTCTGGTAGATCATCTAATTTGAAGAATATTCTCATTATTATAAAATTAAATTCTAAAGTAATTAATTAATTATGAATTTTTAAAGACATGGCAAATGTCTTACAGGCGTGATGTTATTGCAAATAGAACTACGAAATAGGAATGCATGAACGCAAAGCTCGTATTTCTTTGTTCTATATTTTATTTTTAATGGACGTTGCCGCTCTATCTACCTTGCAAGAGGTACAGGCGTGATGTTATTGCAAATAGAACTGGATACTACGAAATAGGAATGCATTAACGCAAGGTTCGTATTTCCTACGCCGCCAGCTATTTTTAAGCCACTATTAGGATTAGGATTGGATTTCCTTCCGACACTTTTAGAATTCGTGAAAGTTAGGTCAAACATAGTAGTAGTCCTCCTAACCGATTTTCGGTGATGGCGGCCAATCTCACAGAGAGCGGCCAACTGCGCGGGACTAGATTTTAGTGCCTAAGTGTTTGCGCAACACACAAGTGCACTCTCTATTCCTTCAAGCTCTTATTCTGATGGGACAAACTGACTGACACGACCTAAGAGAAATCAGGTGCAGGACTGACTATTTACATGCCCATCCGACAGCATGAATCGTCTTACTTTTCGGACAATCAGGTGATCAGCCTGCAATGTCCTAACCAAACTAGAAACAACAACATAAAGTTATTGTCCCCCTCCGGGAATCGAACCCGGGACTTCCGAGTCGTGGGCTCAGGCCACAAGACCACGGAGGCTGAATTGCTGTAGTTGATAGCTAGCCCATTACCCTCGAGTTCCTTTACTGGCTTTAAAAGCTTGTACATTTTGTATATTTTTTATGTTTCTAATCCAGAAACTAAGAACTGCCTCTGTGGTCTAGTGGTCTAAGCCGTGGGCTTACGATCCGGAGGTCCTGGGTTCGATTCCCAGGGGGGGAACACAAAGTTGATATTTGTCAATTTATCACTTTGTGAGGTTTTCCCCAGTTTGGTTAGGACATTGCAGGCTGAATCACCTGATTGTCCGAAAAGAAAAAGGATTCCGTGCTTCGGAGGGCACGTTAAGCCGTCGGTCCCGGTCGCTGTCTTTGATAGTGGTCGTTACTGAAACCATGTCAGAGGCCTATAGCTGTGCTACTAGGCGGTTTGAAAACTCTGACACCAGGGTTTATCGGGTCGTTGTTAGACTCGAAAATCCACTCGAAGAAGAAGAATCCAGAAAGTAGGTACCTACTTCTAACCATTCTTCTAACTGTATACCTGGTCAGTGCATTCATTGGGCGCTTTTCCACTAGACGTCACGTCAACGGCAACGGCGACGGCACGGCGACGATCACGTGACAATATCTATGGGAATCGATGACATGCCGTGACGGTGCCGTGCCGGCAAGTGGAAAAGCGTGTCATATAATTTCATTGATTTTCATACATTATCTCACCTACGATATCGTCGACGGTACCGTGCCGTCGCCGTTGCCGTTGACGTGCCGTCTAGTGGAAAAGCGCCCATTCTTCTAACTGTATACCTGGTCGGTGCATTCATTGTTGTTTTTATTGCTCTCAGCAGGATTGCACCCTGCAAAAAATCAAGGAAAATGTCAGTCACGAATGGTTTATATTTTTGGGCGAGTCAGTACTTATTTCACCAGAGTCACACTCACACATAAATAAAAACTTATCAAAATCACGTCACCGCAGTTACACTATATTAGACATCACCCTTATCTTTGGTCCATCTGGACACCCACTGGCGGCTACATCAAAGGCGGGCGTCCAGTTAGCGTGGCTTTGATCTGGCCGCGTCGCGGTTAGCGCCAAACACGCGGGTTTAAGATTTGATAACTAGAAAAAGTAAAAAAAAAACTGTATTTAAACAAGTACTTGCTTTCGGTTTCAATGAATGTTGAAATTATAGGTTTTTTCTTTAGTTTGAGTTGCATTATTATTTTCTTTGCATTTTTTAAGGGAAGGTCTTTAAAACTGTAAGAATTATAGGTAGGTATACTTTGGTGCTAATTCAGGACGCACTATTACTAATTCTAATTCTTAGTAGCGCTGTCACTTTCTTAACTTTGACATAAGAACAGGATAGCAAACAAACACGTGACTTTGACATTCTTAATTTGACGTACGGCGCTTTAAATAAGGAATGACCATAGAGCGTGCTCACTAATTTTACTTAGTTTAAGCAGTCTTATGTCAGATAAGAAATGTCAAACTCATGTATTTGTTTGCTATCCTGTTCTTATGATCTTCTTAAGTTAAGAAAGTGATAGCGCTACTAAGAATTAGAATTAGTAACTGGACGGCGTGAATTGAGGCCAATAAATTAACTGACCGTAGACCAATAGGGTGTGATCTTATCTATGAAACTGAACAACTTTCCCCTTTTATGCTGAAATTACAGACTTACTTATACATACATAAAATCACGCCTTTATCCCTAATGGGATAGGCAGAGCAAAGCAAGCTAAACAAAGGTCGTTTCGCCACGTCTGACAAGTTTTGAGGGTTATTACAGATGGTAATGTATATTGCTATAGTGACGGGTTGTCAGCCCATCGCCTAAATTACAATACTGAAACCCTCGAATCCCTTAGCTGGTCTTTACAGCATGCCCGGGAGGAGATGCAGCTGGCACATTCTATGTTTTTCTATCACTCCCAGTCCAGCATGGAATTACAGACTTCTTTAAGCTTTTTGTCTAAAAGGTGGTATTTCATATTTACTTGAATATGAAATACCACTTTTCTGCTACATCGTCGACTTTGTTTCTATCTAGTCTAGTCAGACTTATAGGTAGATTGAAGAGCGTATCCATCACAAAGAAAAAAACAACGGTCATTATTATTTGTCAGGTAAAATTACAAAGAATTCCTTACGAAGGTACAAAAAGACAAAAAGTATCGTATCATGTTCTCAGAAGTCCTAAATAATTATATTAATAGCAGAAGATGCACTTTTTTGCAGCACTCGATGACTCAGCAAAAGTAGGGTAACTATATTTAACAGTGAATAACACCATGGCCCTGATCAACGCCATGTAATATTTCTGCCAGCCAGCTTATACAGCGACATCTCATGACATTTTATCCCAACAAAGTATGCACATGCGTCTTGTACAAACAGTTTCTTAAAGAGAAATGAGACAAATATTTTATATTTTATAGAATAATTGCATCGAACCAAATGGCAGACCCCACTACTCAAAGGGGATGTAACATTATTGGTATAGTGTGAATGTCGATCCTAATATTTTACAAAAATATGTTGGCGCACGATTAGACCTTAACTATTCGATTCTACACATAAATACAAACCTAAAATACACATAGTGATTTTTGTCTAAAGCGTCACATTACTGAGATATTTACATTTAAATATTGATTTTTCGGAATCGACCGATATCTTTGATATAAAACATCTCGATAATGTTTACACAAAAAATAACAAAAGATATTTTTGATTGCTATTTGTGTGTAGAATCGAATGGTTTTGGTTTTAATGTGCCAGGCTCCATACAAAAATGTTACGTTCCCTTTATAAAGCGTTTCCCTCTCCTGGGCAAATATGCCTCACGCTTGACCAAATCTATTTCTATACTAACTTTAATCATTCTAAAGGCCGCAGGGTAGCAAGTTCTATTCCCGATGGGATCCGTCCATCTTCAGTTACTTCGATATGCTTGCATAATTAATTTCACGCAAATCTGTGTGGATTATTTATTTGGGTCCTATCATGTTAATATGTGACATGATACTTACTTTTGGTTTGGATATTCTGATTTGGGGTTTTCCCAGGGCAAATTAATAGATTTAATAACTATGCTGGACAGGGAGTGATAGAAAAACATAGATTGTGCCAGCTGCACCTCCTCCCGGGCATACTGTAAAAACCAGCTAAGGGATTCGAGGGTTTCAGTGTATTGCAATGCAATTTAGGCGATGGGCTGACAACTTGTCACTATAGCAATATACATAATCATCTGTAATAAAATAACCCTCAAAACTAGTCAGACGTGGCGGAACGACCTTTGTTTAGGTAGTTTTTGCTCTGCCTACCCCTTTAAGGATTAAGACGTGATTTTATGTATGTTTGTATTTTATTATCCGCTAAAAAGGTAGAAAATGGTCACCCTACAACCACAAAAACAGCACTAATTGTAGTTATTTGAGCACAGATACCCAATTACGGGTTCACCGAAATATGTACATTTCGACATCCCATGTTATTTGTTGTGTTAGAATTTGACATGAATTTCGCCGATTCATGTTTAGTAATTTACCTAAATTAATGTAAATTGAATAGTAATTTAAATTATTGTACAATGAAATTATATTTGTTATTTATGTAAAACTAGGTATGTAATTTTGTCTTTGTTTACATACAGTTAGATTTTAGATGCATATCTCGTTCTGTATTTATTTCCTTTGTGTCTGGCAGAAATTGTGCATTGTTATAGATTCTATATTTAGCGAGTTATGATTTTTTAATCTAACGATTTCACGATCTATTTTACGATCGGTAAGAAGCCTCTTAAGATGAGATCACATGGCCTCAAACTTTAAACCACTCCATTGTACTTCACTCATCACCTAGACTGGTTGAAATTGTCATGATAAACATGACGAATCGGACAATATGTAGGATTGGTTTTCAATGTTATAAGGGCATCAATGGTGGATAAAAAGGGCATAGAATGTACCAGATGATATCTTCCCAATTATACATTCAGTAAAGGGGATCGAGGTTTTTAAAAATGGGTTCGTTTTTTGTCTTTAAAACAGAATTCACCAGCAGCTTCCCTTCCCGTTTTACTTTAAAAACTCCGTACTGTATCTTAACAAGTACAACTTACAGTGTTTTGCAATTTAGGCGATGGACTCACTATTTGTCGGGGGAATGCCTTTTCTAGACTGTTGATGCACTGCCTGCCCCATAAGGAATAAAATACAATATTTTTGTGAGTAAGGGAATCAAACCCGGAATCCTGCGCAAGGTCATTATTTAACTTTCCAACAATACATACATACATATAATCACGCCTTTACCCTAATGGGGTAGGCAGAGCGTAAACAATCTAAACATAGGTCGTTCCGCCACGTCTGACAAATTTTGAGAGTTATTCCAGATGGATCGATATATTGCTATAGTGACAGGTTGTCAGCCCATCGCCTAAATTACAATACTGAAACCATCGAATCCCTTAGCTGACTTTTACAGCATGCCCGGGAGGATATGCAGCTGGCACATTCTATGTTTTTCCCTCACTCCCAGTCCAGCATGGAAGGTCTTTCCAACAATGTGAACAATGGCTTCTCAAAATTTCTCGTTTTCTGTTCTGTACACGTACGCACGTAAAAGCCAAAGTGCCATGCTTACTTAAATCCGAGATTAAGGTATCCCAAAAACTCTGTTTTAAACCTTAAATTATAAATTCAGGTGTTAACGCAAAACACTGTGCCCTCGTGACCTTTTTCGCTTTTTTTTAAGCGACATCAGCAAAAAATCCGGCTACCGCTCCAAACGAGTCAAGTGGGCTAGGGTTGGGGGTCGAATATAATGTGGGTTATCGATATCGATACAGCCCCCGTAGCCCATGCAGCCGCGATAAGGCCGTGATAGCCGTTTTATGACACATTTTATCGCATCTGTCTGTCAAATTCACAGTGCACAATTTTAAATCTAAATTAAAAATACACGTCCTGAAATTGCAACACGATCAAGCCACTGCTCATTTCTTGTAGTGTATCATTCCATTCCCCATACACTCTGTTTTTTGTTGTTTAATTTTTAACTGTTCATAGTTCAAAACTGTTCTTATAATTTTATTTATTGTCTGTTTTCATTATTTTATAAATCTTTGTTAACTCTTTGCATGCTTTTGTTTTTGTCAATTTGTCTAATAATAAAAAAATTTCATTGCATTTCAATTTCAATAATATATAAACGTTTCAATTCTGATAACTGTGCAACTCCAAACAGGGTCTGGCTGAAAATCAGCGCTGTGGTCTCCAGCCACAGCATTTAGCTGAGCTAGATCCTGTTTGGCAGTTAAATAGATCTCCATTGTTTTCTATTGTTTTTTTTTGTGTTTTTTATTTTTTTAACTGCCAAATAAACGTTTTCTATTCTATTCTATTCTATTCTATAAATTGTATGGGAGTTTGACAGATAAATGCGATATATTCGTTATCGCGCGACGGTATGCTACAGGGGCAGGTAGGGCGTAAAGATGTGTTTGTAGATTGGAAACGCGTTAATGATGCCTCTCTTGTTACAGGCGTTAAATACGGACTACTTTCCATCAGGCAGATCGTATGCGTATTTATCACCTATTTTGTCTTAACTAAAAACATATATCATTTAATACTGGTATCATGCTAAAACAGTACTCATTCTCAAAAGTCTTCCTCATTTCTATAGTCATATCATAACTCTTCTGGCATTTTCATTACGTGGCTATACCACTTAAACCTACATACATACATACATAAAATCACGCCTTTTTCCCTATTGGGGTAGGCAGAGCAAAAATGACCTAAATAAAGGTAATTCCGCCACGTCTGACAAGTTTTGAGGGTTATTATACAGGTGATTATGTATATTGCTATAGTGACAGGTTGTCAGCCCATCGCCTAAATTGCAATACACTGAAACCCTCGATTCCCTTAGCTGATTTTCACAGCATGCCCGGGAGGAGATGCAGCTGGCACATTCTATGTTTTTCTATCACTCCCAGTCCAGCATGGAAGTTAAACCTTGTTACTAAAAAGTTACCTTCAATAAATCTTTTACAATGTGACGTGACCTAAATAAAATCTATCGATATCGGCAATCGACACTTTCCCCTTCCTAGTCCACCTGTATAATTCCAAGGGCCCTCCAGTGCAGCGCTCTTAAGACCCCTTTACCGTGTCTACAGGGTGATGCTTTTTGCTACACGCCCGCTTTACGAGTATATATGTACAGGGTGTTTAGTTTCTTGATAGGCGTTTTGAGTTACGATACTCTTTTAGTCTTTGTTAGCTATACTGCTCCGTGGTCAAGTGGTCTGAGCCATGGGCCCTCGATCCGGAGGTCCCGGGTTCGATTCCCGGCGGGGGACAATGACTTTTGTGGGTGTTGTTTCTAGTTTGGTTAGGACATTGCAGGTTGATCACCTGATTGTCTGAAAAGTAAGATGATCCATGCTGTCGAATGGGCATGTAAATAGTCGGTCCTGCGCCTGATTACTCTCTGGTCGTATCAGCCAATCTCATCAAAATAAGAGATTGCAGGAATAAAGGTGCATTTGTGTTGCGCAAACACTCGGGCACTAAAAACTAGTGCTGCGCATTCGGCTAATCGCTGGGAGATTGGCCGTCATCACCGATATGCGGTTGGGAGAACTATTAGGCAATATTATTTATGAAGCCTATACGTAAATGACTACTACGGACTACGGACCCATAAGTACAGGGTGTTAATTTAATTGCGTGCCATAGCTTAGGGGGTGTTTCAGTAACGTAAAAGGAGCCCATAAAAAATATAAAAGAAAATCCAAATAAAAAAATGAAAAAAAAACAATAATTGGTAGGTATTCATAATGATTCCCAGAGTTGCGGTTGGCCGTCCGGCTATAATCAATCCTGCGCGCCGCGTGAGTCGCTATCGACCAATGAGAGAGACTCGCGCGGTCTCGATTATAGCCGGAGAGCTAGATGCAGCTTTTGAAATCATAATAAATACTGATTATTAACTTTTTTATTTATTGAGTTGGTTTTTTTTTATATTTTTCATAGGCCTCTTTTACGGTACTGAAACACCTCCTAAGCTATGGTACGCAATTAAATTAACACCCTGTATACTACAAATGCAGACGTGTCCGACAAAATCTGGACCCCTAAATAAGTGTCATTCTGCGATCAAAATGTACATGGTGACAACTTGAATGTGCTAGTACCATTTAAATTGAGAAAGTGCTTATACGGTCACCAAACCGGTAGCAGCGCGAAATTGATTTTTCCAAAATGTCAAATGGTCAAGCATAGGTCTTTAGGACGCCCAGATTTGATTATAATCAAGTCCATAAATTGGTTCGGTGGTAGTGTGCCGATAAAGAAAGTTAACCGTGTGATGCGGAAGCAGGCAAATCATTCAGACTGTATTATCCTAACCAAACTGGAAACAACACCCACAAAAGTCATTGTCCCCCGCCGGGAATCGAACCCGGGACCTCCGGATCGAGGGCCCATGGCTCAGACCACTTGACCACGGA
>JARACY010004245.1:0-27942 GCA_029255725.1 Scrobipalpa atriplicella | reverse complement strand
CGATAAGGCCTGATTTTATATCATGTATGTAAGTATGTATTATACATTGCTCCAAAGTGGTACTTTATTATATTAATTAAGTAGGTATCTGTAAATCCAACGACACATTGATTGATTGCCTTCATGTCGCTCTTGTGTTCCCCCTTCGTCTGCCTGCATGGAATGAACACAATTAATTGTCCCACTTTGTTCCCTTACATCAGAGCTTACATGTAGGTACTTATGTATGGTAAAATTAACTTCAGTTATAGCGCGCCTCTATAGAGTACCTATAATGTAACATAAGGAACTGCAATGTCTGCAATTAAGAATTTAAAAGTAAAATATTTCATATTAAGTGAGATGAAATTGTAAATTTATACCTAAGGTTTTGTCTATCAACGCAATACAGTATTGTACTATACTACTTATATTCCAATAAATAGGACCTATTTAATTTTAATGAACTCACAAACCTCCCAGTAACAAAATCGTGTATTATTTTGTGCAAAAGCAATTTTAGAATGCACCAGTAGGTACAATACAATTTTGCTGTCGAATAGTTAAAACCCAGAAAACTTTCACAGCTGATTTGTTGACATCTGAAATTCGCAAATTTAGGTCTGGTGGAAAACTTTGCGGGAACCCTATTCATGTCACTAGCTAGCCGCGGGCTGCAAAATACTACGGGAGCACTCGTTGTTGTTCCCCATCACGATTCAGACTTTGCGTACTATTTGCATAAAGTCCAATATGGATTGCAGAGTTTGTACCAAAAATTTATTTCGCTTTATCGGATCAGCCTGTAGGTATGCTAGCTACATGGTAAATCGCACTAACGTACGACTGCATTCCAAAGTATGAATTTACAATTCTACTCGTAACATGAGGGGAAGTGGACATAACAACATTTTCTCTGAAAACATTTTACTTTTAAATTCTTAATTGCAGACATTGCAGTTCCTTATGTTACATTATAGGTACTCTATAGAGGCGCGCTATAACTGAAGTTAATTTTACCATACATAAGTACCTACATGTAAGCTCTGATGTAAGGGAACAAAGTGGGACAATTAATTGTGTTCATTCCATGCAGGCAGACGAAGGGGGAACACAAGAGCGACATGAAGGCAATCAATCAATGTGTCGTTGGATTTACAGATACCTACTTAATTAATATAATAAAGTACCACTTTGGAGCAATGTATAATACATACTTACATACATGATATAAAATCAGGCCTTATCCCTCATGGGGTAGGCAGAGAAAAACGATATAAACAAAGGTCGTTCTGCCTCGTCTGATAAGTTTTGAGGGTTATTGCAGATAATTATGTAGGTATATGCTAATAGTGACAGCTTGTCAGCCCATCGCCTAAATTGCAGTACCTACACCGAAATCATCGAATCCCTTAGCTGGTTTTTACAGCATGCCCAGGAGGAGATGCAGCTGGCACATTCTATGTTTTTCTATCGCTCCCAGTCCAGCATGGAAGGATTAAATAATACAATCGAAGAATATGCAGAAATTAACTCTATCTAAATCATTTTTATCGATTAAATCTTCGCGGTAGATTTGTTAGTATTCAATTAGGTAAAATATTTTAAAAAATCATAAAGTTAAGTTCATCCGTAGGTATAAGTAACAGTGCATACCGCCTTCTGGATGCAATTTCCATAATAATGTTCTGTAAACGCTGTGGGGCAAAGCCGACTTACAGAATATAAGCTGGAGTACACTCGCTTTACGTCTTAACGGGCAATATGGATGCTTGGGTCGGCAGAAAATATAAAAATGAAGTAGCTGTAGTTACTTGATTTTTCAGTTAGTAAAATTATTCACCAACGGAGTACCAGCAACATTGCTGATTCACTGAAATATTTATCTGTTTAAGTTTTATGGCTTCCCTCGCGGTTTTCTATTGTTCATGGTCTAGCTCGTGCCACAGTCATTCACTCCTTTATATCGCGTCAAAATCATCACGCTACCGTTTTACGAAATACTTAATGTGTATTTTATGAATCCTACTCACTGATTTTCTACCTCTAAGTGATCAATTCGGTTTTTATTTTTTACTAGAAATGAGCACCAAACCAACCAACCGACTTCTATCTATATTCATTTGAGCTGAGAACAGATGCAGGATTTGAACGTTCATGCATAAAGCTTTTCCAACCCGGTGGCTGACCGAATTTGGCTTTGATTTGCACGTAGGTACGACCTTAGTTGTTTTAGGCGATTCTAGATTTGCTTGCTATTTGATCAGCTGAAAATTGTAAGTTGAAAATTTGAATTGACTTGATCTCGAGTATTCCTAAGTTTTTATTTTTCCCGTTATCCTTTCTTTAAATAAAGCAATGCTCGCTTAGAAAAATTCAAGCGTTAGAAATACCTATTAGATTTGTTTGCAGCATAAATAGCAGCGTGTTGCGAAAGAAAATAAGAATGACTTACTAAGTCCCCGAAGGAAGTCAGATGTCAAACAGAAGAAAACATGTTTTTGCTTTCCTACGGAGCAGAAAAAGTAATAAGAGTCCAAGTTATAGAGACGCCGGTGCAGAGCTGCGGGTGGGTAAATAAATAGAATTCCGTTTGTTTGTTCCATAGCTAGCTGTGGCTCGAACAAAGTTTCTTTGTGCCACTCGTGTACCGAACTCGGACCTGACGAGAACTACTATAAATTGTGAGGAGAAAATATTATTTATTTGCTGTCAATTTGAAGACTTACCAGTTCAAAACTCACGGATTTATTTTTCATTTCATTAAATTTTCAATAAGACCAAGACTACAATATGTAAGTTAAACCTAAATTACGTAGGTAACGTTTTTTTTTTACTATTTAGCTTAGTTCAATATTATTCTCTTTATCCGTCCGTTTATTTAATTTACTCCTTTGCTGTCATAAAAACCAACAAGGAAAACGCTAAGTGTCAATACAGTATATAGTATAGATAGGTACCTAATTGTTTATTTTAAATAGTTAATACAGAAACCAGGTATCTAAAACTATGTTAATACTTAAGTAGGAAACTTGCATACTTTTCGTAAAATTCTGTCAAACACCTCTTGTGTAAAAACATTATTTACGTTTTAAATAGGTTCCAACAGTATTTCGAGTTGGCTGGCACAAAAGTCTTAACAAGATACAAGAATAGCGATAACACTCCAGTTTACAGTTCAAATACTTATTTCCCCGGAGTATAAAAGACAAGCTGAGAAACCAATATAACTATATCCCATAAAATATTAAAAGTAATAACTTGGCTGACCGCCTTGGAGAACTTTCATATGGCGTAAAATTGTGAATGCAATGTTAGGAGGTATTTTCAAGACGGGATTTCGAGTTTCTTGTAAAAGATATAATGGAATAAAATTGAAAAACAAAAATTGAATAATATATTGAATATAATACCATGATGAGATAATATGAAACGCTAACGATAAATTGATTTTATTCATAAGTATCTGTAATTTTTCGTAAAAATAATGTAGATAACAATCACAATTTATACAAAATATGGTTTAAACCAGAAGTTGTAGAGTTTAGTAACTTAATCAAACAAACAATGTAGTGGAGTTTAATATAGACAAAATTAAAAGTTTGTTACAATATAATTTAGCGTCACTTCATAAACTATTCGTAAATAGTGTTCCGAATATTGCATGAAGGCCCTTTTTATTAAATTTCAGCAGTACACTTTTGCTTTTATTGTTATTTCTATATTTTTCCAACATAACGTATATTAAAATATTCTAAGGTATTAAAAATAATAATAAATAACACATTCTCCTTAAGCTATATATTGTGCAAAGTTTAAAGTAATGTAATATTATTCGAACGGTATCTATAAATGCACATTGCACGTACACATATGAAAAATAAATTGCCATTTTCTCGCGGGTGAACAAATGGCCTTACTACGAGTGCAATCGAAGAATTTAAGTTAGTGCGGAAACGTCGCTGAGCACTAAAATAACTTTTATGCAGGTGTTCTCCGCTGGTATGCTCTAAGGAAACGGTTTGTTTCAGAGTTACTTCCGTTTTAAAACGGCTTCTGACGTCTGGAAATTTTACGCATTCAATCCAAAAGTTGTGAATTTAAAGATTGAGAGGTAAATAGTGCAAAGTTATGATTAGTGCTATACAGTTCAAATATGAAAATAATGCTCAAAACAGGTCCAGGTTTCCAATGTTTTCCAAATAAAATTCAGTTCACGTCCAAAAAAAGAACTTTTAATAATAATTTCAGAAAAAAGAATTAACCTATATAAAAGCGAAATAAAACGTATTTTCTTACACACATAGTGTCAATTTCGAAACATGTCAAACCTTCAACCACAGGCGGCATTTACAAAAGGACGAGAAAATAAAAAGCAGAGGTCACTATAAAGACATAACCGTTCGATAGTCAACCCGTCACATGCCGTCGCTTCTCTCCGTAAAACCTTAGTTAGATGCATACGTAAACCGTCGTCGTTTCCAATAGGAATGCCTGGGTAAATTCTTTGGTTCAATAGAATTCTTCTAAAATTCTTTTAAAATGTAGCACGTAATTTTATACTTAAATACGTAAACAAGAAAACGGTATTATTACCTATGTAGGTATGTGCCAGCCAAGATATTTAAAGCATAAATACTTTACTTTATTATTTTTATTTTTGCATCATTGGATCAATTATTAATATTAATGGTCATGAGGTGGCCCTTTCTTTTATTTTGCATATGAAATAATGTAATAATTGTTTAAAACAAACATACTTATTCTTGTTCCTATTTTTTACTACGTAAACATCGTCGTTCAATAGATGTTGAAATACAAAATATAAATTGAACTACAAACGCAAATGCATTTCAGAGAAAATTGCAACATCACACGAATTTTACAGTACTATTGCATAAAACATTGTACAAAATTCAAAGTCGCATGTTAACATATTTCGGATATTCCGGATATTGGGAGTTGGAACCCTGTTCTTTACGGCCCTATTCAATATTACCGTGGGATCGCAAAAATAAATTCGGCGGGTCTATTCTACATTAAATTCGTTTATCTTGTTTTGTATTAAAGTAAGCTATACCATTTTTGTAGGGTTTATGGAAGTGGAGTATGAAATTATTTAATTAAACTTAAAAACTAGTCACTAGGATAAATTAATAGTAGGTACCTATTCCAACCACAAAAAAATAGATGTACCTACGACTAGTCTGTAAATCAAATATAACTAAAGTCCCGCCATAATAATTACGGTTATGGACAAATTAATGATCTGTAGATTGCATACCATATATTAAGTAAGTGCCTAACAATATTTTACATCTCATCTCATATCATTGCTATTTGCTAATTTTAAGTTCCAGGCGCTTTTCACTTTCACACAACCCCGAAAACCGGTTGGAGGAATGTACATCCCAGTAAGCAATATGTCCTTCGTCCTAGCTATGGCTCTAAAACATATTTTATGTCTGCGCGATCGCAAGGGGTCGTAGGGTACTTTACGACCTTCTTTCGCGTTAACCGACTACGACGACCTAATTCCGAGAGGGTGGGAAAGATTCGCGAAAGGGTTAACTGACACTGCGCTTACCTATGCTTTTGGATACCGTGGAGTCTGGGGCCAACAAAAGGAAGTCGAAATAAGTAATAAATTTATGACAATCAAGTTCTATTAGAACACATTGATGGCGATTCGGCGATGCAAACGACACTACTTAACTAAAATAAGTCTAGTCTAGACGTCTGTAATTTTCTATCATGACGGAACAGAAATGGACAGCCATATTTGATGGACTTATTTTAGTTAAGATTGAGTCAAGTCGTATTCTTGTGGTGAATGTAGATATCTTTTGGGTAGTCACATTTAAATTACCTACTTGAAATTCTTCGCTATTCAACCATTTGCTTATTTTCTAGGATATGTAGGCCAGAGAACATGCTAATAAAGTTACACGGTTAGTAAAATATCCATAGAAAAATATTTTTATATTTTCCCATAATAATAATAAGCTGAACCAATTAAGAATGCGGGCATCTGAAAAGCAATCCTTCTTCCTTTACCATGCGTGTACCCAAAGTTTTTGTGGTGCCAACACTTCGAAAGTCGAGCGGCGCAGTCGTCCAAACTTTCCCGATACGTCACTGCTCCCGAACTCCTTCATCCTGTTCCCGCATCCACCACACAACAACAAAGCAACCATTAATATTCCAACGTCAAAAACTTATCAATCTAAACTGACGTGTCCCAATCTAATAATTATTTGGTTAAAACATAATATCAGTATCCCTTCCGCGTTCCGTACTTTCGCCGAATACTAATTTCCTTCCCCACATACGGGCTCAGAGCGTACATCTATTACCGTCATTCTAATCTTTATCATAAGTATTTTATCTATATCATCGGCATTCTGTTTATGGAACCCCGATTCCCTTGAGAGTAATTTTTAGTACGACCTCTTAAAATGGGGCAGCCATCTTTTCACTTCGGTAAGGTTGGACTGAATTGGACAGGCAGCATACCAATCTTTATTTTTATATTCGTACGTAGGGTACCTATACTGAAAAGAGGTCTACAACTAGTAAAGTTCGTTAAAAAATGTCATAAAATATCCTTAATTTTATACAGTACAGGACAGTTGGTAAGTTTTGTCTAGCAGGACTGCAGGACCAAGTGTTAACTACTTATTTACTTACCCCTTTCTCATAATAATCAAGTCACACTGTCGCTTCTTTGTGGCATGGAAGTTTTTCTTTTTTGAATAAATCACAAAACAACTTGTATAATTTAATAGTTCTCAGAAATACCTAAGTACTTAAAAATCCTATCAATCAGTTTTTATGGTGTCCCTACGCTATCAGTTTACAGGCCGGCTTAGAAGCTATAACGTTAAATTTATAGGAAAGCAGCTCGTGCCTCAGATTTTAGCTGTGCGCTATTTACCCTAACTTATGAGGAGAGTATTTTCCTTTGGAATAAATTTCCCCTTCGGAAGTTTATAGGAAAACAATCTATGAGCGCGTGCTAACGTAGAACAAGTTTACCTACATGGAGTCTGAGTCGTCTGAGCTATCACAACTTCCATCACGTTTGTTATAAGACTTAGGCACTATTGTTTTGTTTTAAAAAGTAGCTATAAGAATGACATTTTGTATACATTTCTGCTATTTGCCTGGTTGCCTGGAAGATATTGCTACCAATTGTACTACTTTTCTGTCTATTAATTTGTGATTTCCGTGTTTTTGTGTAATAAAATATATTTCAATTCTGTTCTATATCTGTTTTGCTTTGATTTGAAATCCATAGCTCATTAAGCTGCTCATTAAGGTAGAGTTCTTATAAAAATGAGCTATGGGATTCAAATCAAATCAAAATACATAATTATGTATAATGGAAATATGGTATAAATGTAAAATAACGAGAAGTAGAGTTGAGGATATATCGGATAATATATCGGAAAGTAGATGTTGAGGATATTTTTTTATTTTTAAGCTCTAAGTAGAAATCCTACAAGCGTTGGATCTCATAATCCGATAATTATTTTCTATTGTTACAGAGTTGCGTGTAAATTATTACCACGGAGATTAAATACTTAACCACCATGGAAATAGGCAACATGGCAGCTGAAGGGATGGTGGTGACACCGCACCATCTCGCTACTCAGAGCGCTGTAAACATCCTTCGCGAAGGTGGCACAGCTATGGAAGCCGCGGTTTCAGCTGCAGCAACATTATCCGTCGTCTACCCTCACATGAACAGCATTGGAGGCGACGGCTTCTGGCTCATCATACCTCCACACGAAGAACCTTTTGTTATCGAAGCATGTGGCGCAGCAGGCAGCCTTGCCACTCCTGAATTCTTCAAGGGATTAAGCAAAATTCCGTATCGAGGCCCAAAATCTGCTCTGACAGTTGCTGGCACAGTAGGTGGATGGCAAGAAGCCTTGGATTATGTGTCTGAATGTGGTTATCCAAGAAAGTCTATTTCGAAACTTCTTGCTGACGCAATAAAATATGCCGAAAAAGGGTTCCCAGTTACAGATTCTCAAGAGGATAGTATGACATCATGTCAGGAAAGCCTTGGAAAATTTCAAGAATTTGCTAAAGTGTTTTTACCTGATGGAAAAGTTCCTAAAACTGGTGAGATATTTCAACAACAGGCCTTGGCTACAACTTTAAAATACTTATCTGATAATGGACTTAACAGCTTTTATCAAGGCGAATTAGCTAAACACATTTCTGATGATATGAAAGCTGTTGGCTTGCCTATAACTGAGTCAGATTTGGCTAAGTTTACTCCAGAGCGAAAGAAACCGCTACGGTTAATACACAGTGAAGGAGAATTGTTAAACACCCCTCCACCCACACAAGGGATCGTATCGTTGGCTATTCTTGGAATCTTAGACAAATTGAAGATTGATGGTAAAAATGAAGGTGAATTAATTCATGCCACAGTAGAAGCCACTAAACAAGCTTTTAATATGAGAGATAAGTATGTGACAGATCCAGATTACATGAAAGTGGATCCAAACATGCTTATCTCTGACAGAGAAATTTTAAACATGACACGTAACATCAATCCTGATAAAGCTGCACCTTGGAAAGGAAAAGGCTCTGGAGATACTATTTGGTTAGGGGTGATGGATAACAAAGGTTTTTCAGTTTCTTTTATACAAAGCATATATCACAAGTGGGGAAGCGGAGTGGTTCTTCCGAAGACTGGTATCCTTTGGCAAAATCGAGGAACTGCGTTCAGTTTAGATCGCAATGACATACTTTACATAAAACCTGGGAAGAAGCCCTTCCATACCTTGAACCCTGCTGCTGCTCGGTTGAAAGATGGCCGCACTATGATTTATGGAACCCGCGGTGCTGATGGTCAATCACAGATTCAAGCTGCTATTTTTCATAGATATGTGATCCAAGGCCTTCCTTTGCAGAAAAGTTTGTCAATGCCGAGATGGGTGTATGGTCGCTTGGCTGGTGACCACCATAACAATTTAAAAATAGAGAAGAGGGTTTCTAAAGAAACGGTGAAGTATTTGACTACCAGAGAGCATGATGTAGAGTTGTTACCAGAATTTACTGCTGAAGTTGGTCATGCTGGGGCTCTGGTGCGTTATCCTAACGGTGTTTTGGAAGGCGCCTTCGACCCTAGAAGCAATGGTAGCGCTGCAGGATTTTAAATTTTAATTACTATTCTCAATAATCCATATTTAGTCAGGGTGTGAAAGATCTGTCAAATTAGTTTTATTTGAATTCATTCGGTAATACCGCTTTGAATTAAATTGTTGTACGTATTTCAAAGAACTTTCCTAGCAGTCTGTCATTGTCACTTACAATAACCTCCTACTAATTGAATCTTTTATTTATCGTTGGTGCTATTGTTATCTCGATGCTTTGTTACAGAGAATCTTTTGAAAATGGAAAAATAATTCAGAGGTGAAATTAACAGACAGTGTCGGAACAGTTTTAAATTAGACAATCTTTTTGAAATATACTCTGTGGCTTGAACAGTGGTAGCCTATAATTCACTTTTATTGGGAAGATAAGGGAATGAACAAAGAACGTTGGGGCATAAAATGGTATAAATCAAAATCCGATCCTTTTAAAATGTTTTAAAATCAAACCGCAGATAGGGATGGCGTGATCGCAGGCATTTTAATGAAAACCACAGTGATTAATTCGGTTGTTTGTATTTAAGGGGGAGTATATTAAATACAAGCACGAAATTCCAACTTCCTTGTCGTGACTTCTGCTATTGTAAAGTTATGCTCATTAACAGCATTTAAGTCAATAAAGTAAGTAATTTGTATACATTTTCGCATTAGAACTTTACGGTTTTCGTTCGTGAATACTCGCTCTCTTTGGTTTATTATGTTTACACTTTATAATCTAAGTTTTAATTACAATTGCTACTTTATGCTTGTCAAGACTGTAATTAGGTTTAATATTGTAAAGGTCGTCTGCAAAAATGAAATAAAACCGACAAGAACATAAGACGAAAATCTCTGCGTCAAAAATCTATTAAATAGTAAGAATAAGAAATCAAGATTTATGAATAAATTATAAGTAATCATAATTAAATAATAATGTGTTAGGGAAAAGTTAGTTAACGTAGTATGTAAGTAAAAACGATTTATTACAATGAAACTTTATTAATCTGAATATAATATATTTTGTTATTATATTATATTAAATACTCTTGAAAGAACGATGTGCCATTATACTTGTACCTATATTTAAAATAAATATAATATTTAATATTAATCTATAGGGTATTCAACTAAATCAAATATTTCTTAATAAATAGTACCTATCTAATCCATATTTTAATAAAGTTATTTTTTAATAAAACCGTTTTTATTCATTATATATACCTAAGTAGTGCTTAATTAAAGATTTTAGCAAATAATTCGATCCGAATTAGGATCTCTGAGTAATACGACCATACCTACTTATTTCGTAAAACGTAAATAATAAAAGTGCCACATGTAAATTAACTCCGCCTAATCTATTCAATTCACTAATATTTCTTCTGTCTAATTGTTATCTTGTGTACTATACCTAGTTAGGTACTCTACCTTATGTGCTTTTACGAGTATAATATTAGACATAATAAAAGGTATAATAGCAAAATATTGTATTATCTGGTACTGTCAAAAGCGTTGCAGTGGTCGAATGCAGAGGAAAATTAGGGCAACGGATGTCCCATCGCAATAAATTCAGCAATTTGTCGTGGACGCACTAATGTGAACGAATGGTTCTAACATCCACCTCGGAATTAAACTCCCGAATAATGAAGTGGCCGCATTTGTCTTCATTTGGTAGATAAAACAGTTTATTAGATACGTATTAAGTCGCGTGCAACTTTTGGGTCCCCAAGTTTTGGGCTGAGTTTGTCTTTGGGCCTGCGTGTGGAGTATACCGTAGGCTTGCGTATCTTGCAGTACACAGCGCGTTTTTGTAATGTGTGTAGAGAGATGTTTAAAAAATATGACTTTTAATAATTATGATAACATATTATGTTTTTTACCGAGTAACATTATGGGTCGAGATATTATGTACATTTTTAATGTGAAACAAGATTTCAATTATTTGACGCAATCGTAGCTGCTAGCGACGAAAAAACTCTACGCCGTAGAAAGGTTATCCGTAGAGTCTACGGCGTAACAAACATGATTACTTATCATATTTTAAAAATATCAATTACTGTAAAGATTTTAAAAATACCCTTATACATAAATATGATCATAAGTTTTAATGGAGTTTATTTCTTATTTTGTCTTGTAACCTATGTTCCAAGAAACATCAAAACTCTAGGACCTGAAGTAAATGCAGCTTCATATAAGAGAAACTATATTGTATAACAAAAAAAAAACACATTCGATTGATTCACCACGGTTCATTCAGGCAGGCATACAGCATCATATATTTTAACACCCCTCATTTTTCAACGATAAAATTGCGAGCCCGCATAGGCAGGCTGACAGTATTTAAATCCAACTTAAAAAATTTACTACAGACAGAAGTATTTACTGGGTATAAAAAAATTGTTGACCAAATTTTACGATGTGAAGTGAAGTGAACCTATCAATGAAACGGAACTAATCGAAAAAAATTATAGAAATTGCTCCTTCCATAAAAAATAACTCGAGCCGGCTGCGCTGACACCATTCTTATAAGAGGGCCAATTTTTTTCATATTTCGTTCAACCTATGTTCTTTTGGGAAAGTTGTTCAGTTTCATGGGCAGGTTCATACTCTAAACTTTGTTCACTATCTTTTTTTACACCCATATAGGAAAATATAATGATAAGAAAAATATTGTTCACGGACAAGCGATGTACCACAAACTGAACAAAGATTCGTTAGGTATGCTCGCTCATGCCATCTTGTCATACGTAGAGTTGACTCAGTTGACTTTCCGTCAGTCCCCTTATTACATGAAAACCCAAGAAATTGTGCTTTACTTACTTGATTTCTCTTTTGACTGTCTTACTAAGAGACTGCTTTTGGACTGAATTACATCAAATTAAGCTAATTAGTCGTATAACAGATGTTTTAGGAATCTAATCTGACGTTTTTATGTTGAATTTCAAATGAGGTCCCAGACATTGTGTTTAAGTAATTTTACGTAAAATCTTGTCAAAATATTTTTAGTAAAGAGATGTTATATGGCTTTGCACATTGTGGTTAGAATAACAGATTCTTCGACCTATAGGTAACACAGTGCTCGCTGTAACTCTGATGAAATTACACAAACAACTATATCCAACCCATTTAACCTCACTTGTCAGAGATGCAGACAGGACCAGATTTAGGAAAAGTTTGGAAAATAAAATACCAAGGAGTTGTTAAAGATTTCAGTTCACCCGTCTTGATAAACAATTTCGCTACACAAATAATACCTTAGTGTATCTAAGACAGCCTGTTTAAGATAATATGTGCTATACCTGCAGTTGAATGAGTTCTCCATTGGCAGGAAATAATTGAATTTATGCGGTAAATTCAGCTATGAATTGTCTGCTTGTTGTATTCTACTGATCGTCTGGATGACGTCACAATATCTTGCATTTGTGGATCCGTCCCTGTACCTAAGCTTCACGCAAAACGAGTGGTAGGTATACGGCTGAACGCACTCCAACCCCGGACAATACTGCCAGCGGTAAATCCAGCTATGAGTTGTCTGCTTGTTGCATTCTATGTCTATTGTTCTTAACAATGACTCCTGCATGAACCCGATGATTTCAAGTAGCTACACTCACGTGCTGTCGATGAATCCTGAGTGGATTGTATTGTAGCTTTGTTTATAAGAATTAAAATGTCTTAATTAGTACCTACATGCGTACACATTTAAGCGGAGCGGAAGTATAAATATTTCAAAGCTGACTATTAATGGAATAAGGTATTTAGTTTAGTTTAGGTACTTTTCTAAAAATATAGGATTAAATAAATGTTAATGTAAGTATACCGATATTTGAAAGGACGCAATATTTATGTGACTTGTTCGTTTCAACGATTGTAAAATTTATATTTTAGGTACTCGTAAATAGGGAAATTGAACAGACGACGCTACTGTTTAAGATTTTTAATTTCCAAATTAATGACAAATATGTAAATATTTTCTGTGACTCTACTTTGCATTTCACACACACGAAGTAACTGAACCAAAAAGATAGCTCAATAATCGTAGCCGGCGATTCGCCTGTCAAGCGAAGTGAAACCCAGACGGATGCGGCTGCCGACGTCCCATACATTATACGTCCCTACGTACAGTATCTGTGTGTGTGTATGGGGGGTATGGACGGGTATGGTGAGCCCATACAAAGCAACAAGCACGATAAATCCAGTCGCGAGGGCTATCTGTTACCTCGCACGCTATTGTTCACTACCAGATTGTACTACGCGTGATTTCGCCGATTAATGCCATGTTGCTGGTGCCTCGTAGCGGTGGGGTTAAATCAACACTGCAGACTACATTGTTGTATGGAGAAATATTTGACTTAGGCATTATGAGTACAACTATACTAGTTACATCTAACTTCATTAGTATAGACTTATGAATGCCATGGATTCATCAGAGTTGGCAAAATTATAAATTATGATCATTACCTTATGCACCAGATTCACAGTGAGTACTTTATTGAGATTTACGATAAGTATTTAGAGCAATGTTTTTATACGGAATCTTCAAATGCCTTCCTTAAAAAAGAGTTTGAAAGTACAATTTGATTCAGGAGGTAATATATTTATTAGTATATATAGCAGTTTATTTAAGTATTGCATTTTTTATTTTTATTTTAGTGATAAGTACCTTAATTAAATATTTATTAATTCCAACATTTACTTATAATTTTATTGTGCACGTCGTATCTGCCTCACAGTATGCTATTTCTCTAGCCTAGGTCTGCTGGAAGAGATTTCTTTTTAGAAATAAGCTGTACCTGTTGTGTCTTGATTTTATTTGTATTATCCTTTGTATTTTATTGTGTACAATAAACTGTTAAATAAATAAAAATAAATAAATAGGTAAGGCAGCTGTAGTGGTTTTTCACATAAGAGGTAACCGAAACTAAAACAGATATCACCCATTTCTCACGACAAAAACAAAGTTCAAACTTGGGATCTTTCCGAACTGAACCACCCAAAAGTTTTGCTTTTGCAGGTGCCGCTGAGTCTCACGACTACTATACAGGGTGTAAAAAAAAAAGGGCATATATGCACCCGAAAGGTTTGAACCTGCCCATGGAACTGAACAACTTTCTCTAAGGAACATAGGTCGAAATATGAAATAAATAATTTTGACCTTCCATACAAAATGCATGCTGATGATAGCGCGTTAAGTATAGAAAGTCAATTTTATTTTCCTATTTCAACCTATGTTCCTTAGGGAAAGTTCTTCAGTTTCATGGGCAGATTCATACCTTTTCGGGTGAATATACCCTTTATGTTACACGTTGTATAGTGTCGCAGAGATAGAAATAATCTGTTATTTTTACTAGTATAACGATTTCATCTTAAATGTTCTTAAGGAGCAATGGTATCAATACGTAGTTGCAGGATCACGACTTAACTGATATAAGTCTATACCTACACTACATGCCTACCTGTCATTTTCTATCATGAGCGAACAGAAAGGGAGTCGTGCTTTGTTAGGTAATATTATTATCATAAGTTTAGCAAGAAATGTTTGAAAAGAGATATCGATATCAACAGAAACTGCCGATAGTTAGGTAGCACTACAACTTCTGCGAGAAGAGAGCAGAAGATAAAAGGAAAGTTTAGATCGAGTTGCTCCCACAAACGGTGCGCCCCGCGGATGTTTAGTCGCATGTAAATAATGCCAGCTGCGTCGTCCAGGGTGCTCAGACGAGGCTAAAAAACGCCGCGTTTATTTGGAAACAATTAAAATGTAGACTACCAATTAATGTGCTAATTTTATTAGTAGATTGCGATAACACTTAGAATTTAGGTTACCGTTAATTCTTTTCATAATAATATTTGTGTACCTAAAGTATGAACTTCACAAGTTTTACATTTTTAGTTTTAGTCGATGTCATGCAATGATACTTTCGCGCTTCGTCGCATGGCGTTGCTTCCTGGTCTGGACATTCCTTAGATTTTTTAAATTTGCTTATCTATCGAAACTAGTTGTTTCATTCTTAGTAATTCCGAGAATTAGCCAGTTGATCTCTTTTAGCATCCTATAATAGATATTTCCAGGTCAACTATTTGTAATTTCACGCGCCACTAAGCTGAAAACTTGCTTGTCATACTCGCCCTTTGTTTCAGTTCAGTTTGATCTAAATCGAACTGAATCATTATCGCTAATGAAACACTTTCCGAGATGCATTATTTTTAGTTTTCTGAAACTGTTTTTATAATGGTTTTTATTAATTTTATATTTAGATGCTTACTTGAGCAGCGGTTCAAAACTGCTTTGGTATCACATTGACTTCCAAACTACGATCTGAAGATGGTTCATGGTGATCATTTACTTAAATATTCTTCAAATGGAATAATTTGTAAATAAGGGACAGAATACCAAAAAATAATAGGGGTTGCCCAGTCAATGAAACTGATCAACTTTCACCAATAAATTATTACAGGAAAAAAAAAAAAATGACTTCCGCATACAAAATGTTCCACCAATTTGTATGGAAAAGCAAAAAGAAAAAAATACATTTTCTGAAATAATTTCCCGGTGAATGTTCTTCAGTTTCGTTGACTGAGCAACCCCTATAAGTTTCTGGTACGCAACACTTTACACCCGGTATTGTAAAACTTAAATATAGATAACCGCGTTAATTTTCCCCGTGTGTTTTACTTACCTCTACTTCTTAACCGCGCAAAGTTTCCCATATTAAGAAGTCATCTGTGCCTCTCGTACGTTAAGCGGACTTAAACTGCATCGCTTACTTAATAACTGCTTAACCGGCAACATGCCACAACTTAACCACGGATTGAAGTTGGGCCGCAAGCAAAGTTAATGAGCTGGCTTTGAGGAATAACTTGGGATCTAACCTTTAAACAACACTTTGCGGGGTAATTAAGTTACTAAAGTTTTAAATATCAGTGTTTTTTCATTATACTGAAAATTAAATCATTTTCATTTACGAGATGAAAAGGCAATTTGTCGGATGTGGCGAAAACGCCTTTTAGGTGCGTAAAAATGGTACGCCTGTTCCGTATGGGATGAAACTTATGTATGAAAAAGCTAAACAGATAGGTATAATACCTCCGTATTTAAATAAGATTAGAATTACGAATCACTTGGTAAATCTAACCTTAGAAATGTACCTACTATAGGTAATCTTGAATAAGCCTGAAGATGGAAAATATTTAAAAAGAAAAGTCAGTAGCAAAAGTAGTTTAATTTTGTGTTCATTGACCATCCCTTGAGCAATTACTAAGAACTCTCACTCTCAGTTTACCTTTATGTCTTGTAAAATAAGCTTAAGAAAATATAGACCTTAATAAGAAAACGCTGAAAAGTCAAATAGCGTTTGTTATAAGTTTGGTCAAAAAGTTTTGCTTTATTTTTCATCCGAGACAAGTAAAATTCTCTGAAATAAAGATAAGACGTAAATCCCAGTCTGAAAACACTTCTTGGAGTCAAATTCGTTTCGAGAAAAGAACTTTGTGCCTTTATTAAAGTACAAATGCTTATAATTTATGTTTTTCTACAAAAGCGTTCATAACATGAATGTTGGGATTCATTCTAAGTTTTAATAATAAATGTCCTACTATAAAGTTAATTCAGGCCTATCACTTTATGTTTGGTTTTATAGAAGAAAAATAAACAGAGATTTATTCTCTACCTATAGGTTTACCTGTGGTTACTCCTTTCCTGATAGATTTGGCAACTTTTATTTTAGCTACCCTAAGTAACCCTTGGGTGATAGACAGACAAACACTAGAAATTCAAAGCTTATCCCAAGCAGTCGGATAATATCAAAAGCAAATTCACTCAACCCAACATCTTGATTCGAGTATAAATAATACACAATCAAATCCCGTACGTTGAACAATCCTAAACCCAATTTATCATTGTCTGTTCTAGAATACCTAGAACCTAGAACAACCGAATCGATAGTACATCAGTCTGTTCTATACCTGTCCTCGAATTTCCCCAGGGTACCTCGTGGTATTAGAAGAAAATTGTGTTTCGTAAGTATTTTCTACACCGTCGGTAATATCTTGGTGGAATATTCTTTCAAGATTGAAGTAATAAAATGATATTTGCTTGTGTTAATCTTGAATATTGCGAGTGGGGACGGCGAAGAGATGATATTAAAGTAATTTGGAAGATACGACTTAAATAATACGATCATTTTGGAATATTTGTTTTTAGGGTTCCGTAGTTTAGTATTTCTTTTGTACATCTGGTAAACACCGCAATTTTTATTGATCCTATATGTAAGTAAATAAAACTAGATAAAAATTTTAATCCTATTACAACTCTGAATCAAATAAGTGCACAGTAAAATAGGTATGTCATTTGAAATAAACCTAGGATATTTTACATTTAGTGCCAATAAACTCAATGATTAGATTATATCAGTTGTCCTAACCTAATAAAGCAGTCATCAACATCTAAACAAAAAATACTTTCACAGAATTAAAATACCGGGTGTAAGGGACAGCGTCCCGCAAACTGATAGAGGTTGCTCAGTCCACGATACTGAACAACTATAACCAGGACTTTTTCAGGATATGAAAAAAAAATTTTGCTTTTCCATACAAATTGTCTGAACGAGCTAGTCATTTTGTATGAAAAAGCATTTTTTTTTCCTGAAAATAAATCCTGGTGGTAGTTGTTCAGTTTCGTTGACTGAGCAACCCCTATAAGTTTGCGGGACGCTGTCCCTTACACCCCGTATAAGTACCTAAGTACTAAGTTTGTTTTATGCGAAATGCAAAATCAAAGTTTTGCTGCTGATATTCAAGACGGAATCAGAAAGTATCACAGAACCTTCACTTAGAAGTGAAAAGCAAATTGTATTGAAGCTATTTGATTAGCATAATTTATTATGCTTAAAACTGTGTCAAATAATTTCTGAATCTCATTAACAACAGTGTTTATTTTAGTTCTAGGTATCTATTTTATTAGGCCACAAAACACTAATTACTGGTTAACTTTCTGAACTATATGTCTAGTTTGACGTTTTATATCTTACCCTGAAGTAGTCTGAAGATAAGCGACAATGTGTATGTGAATTTGTCCTCAAATTGTTACCTATCATTATGAAATCACACAAACTACTCGTGTACGATGTATCGCGATTGCATTTCTTTCATTTTTATGATCTGTGGTTAATATAAAACAGACCCGTTGAGATCTGAACTACGCGAAAGCTTCCTAAGACAAAGAGAAAGCTAGAAGCAAAGCCAGAAGCTAGAACACAGCGAAAGCAGCTTTCCGTTCACTTATGATAGTGCGAGTGCGACTACGAACTTTGACAGTAAAAGCTAAGTACCAGGTACGTAAAAGCTTGAGTTCTTTTTTAAATAGCTTCATAACACAAGTCTTAGTTTTTTAAACTTTTTAAAAGGTATGAGACAGGCTACATTATGAAAATGAAAACGTGCTGAGAAGCTTAGGACGGTAAGATCTTTCTTATATATTTTTTTTATAAGGTTAAAATTATAAAATTAAAACTTCTCTACACAATACACCAAGAAACACAAACATCAGAATTAAAAGGAACTAAAGTTATAGATCAATAATATAGATGGCCTTATTGATAAAGCAGCAATTTCTTCCAGGTACCTTTGGGTGTAGGATTAGGCTAAAATGTCTTATGGTGTACAGTAAACTGCAGAAGTGCATACCTAGTACCGCCTCAAACGATTGAAATTTTCTTGGAAATCTATAGCTATTGAAATATTTATTAAAGATTCGGATGTTTTTTAACTAGTAGGTACTACCATTTTTTGAGAAAATTTTATTAACATCATTTATCACTTTTTTTAAAACTTCAATCGTTTGCGGTGGCACTATACGTATGCTATTTTGCAGCCTACTACAATAAAACTTATCATAAATTTTTAATTTACTAAATAATTAGGTACTAATGAAACCAGCCGCATGTATTTTTCTTTAATTGACTAAACTAAGTAAAGTGCTAATCATTTTATTATTTTTAAACGACTGTATTTGCGAGCCATACATTTTTCGGTATCAGTACATACATACATACATAAAATCACGCCTTTATCCCTAATGGGGTAGGCAGAGCGATAACGACCGAAAGGTCATTCCGCCACGTTTGACAAGTTTTGAGGGTTATTGCAGATGACTATTGTATATTGCTATAGTGACAGGTTGTCAGCCCACCGCCTGAATTGCAATACATCAACACATTAAAACCCTCGAATCGCTTAGCTGGTTTTTACAGCATGCCCGGGAGGAGATGCAGCTGGCACAGTCTATGTTTTTATATCACTCCCAGTCCAGCATGGAAGACCTTAGAACCTAGTTTGGGGTAAATATTGTGAACTTTGAAACGTGCATTTAATTCCAATTAATGAGTGAAGCGCGCGCTTACTGTGTGGGCGATAATATTATTTTCTCCCATTTGCTAGGGAATAGCTTCATTATTTAAAAAAAAGAAGCAGTACATTCACTCTTTTCGATCCTCAAGTTCGTAGCGGCCAGCAATTTCTCCAAACGACATTAATGACCATTAACGACCTCTGCATGTGGTCTTTAAAGTACACACTAGTATGGATTAGGTGTTTTTAAGTTCACGTTATAAATTTTTTAAAGGCTGAATGCGCAAATAAAAAAAAATGGAATGAATGAATGAATGGAATGTGCGCATGTCATAGGCGCCATTCTAATTTTGAATTTTACAATATTATGGAAGAATTGCAAGTTTAATGTTTATTTTTAAGTTTATTTATATTGTTTCTTCGCAAATAAGAGAAAAGTACTGTACTAATCTCAGCCAAAATAGCAATGTATGGTCTCGTTTACATTGGAAAGCCTCGACTGCGTCTCGGCCTTCCAAATTTACTTGACCATACATTGCTTTATTTTTGGCTTCTAAAGTAATGTATTATTATTAATTAGTAATTAGGTACTGTTGTGAGGTGGATCAGTATTATTGTCGCCGCTGTGAGCCTGTAAATCGATCGAAGATTTTTTGCCATAAAGTTTTTAAAAAGAAACCATTTCATGCAATGAGAGATAAATATATTAATCCAAACTAAAACCTCTGTAAGACCAAGATCACTACAATATCTTACTTTAAACTTCACGAAAGTCAACGATCAACATCACCGAAAACTATGTCTATAGTTGCAACGAGAATTGCAATGTCCGCAAGATAAAGACGCCTGGCCGATTCCCTCAGACCCATCAGATGTGGTGCTGAAGCTGCACGTAGATGCACACGCCAAGGTTTTGATGTACCATCAGCAACCATGTAAAGACCTAATTCCCCTTTTGGAGCCTCTGTAGAAGTATAAGTTGCACCTGGAGGAACAGGGTACCCTGAACTGCAAAGTTTAAAGTGGTGAATCAGCGCCTCCATCGAAGTTTTCATCTCCCGCCTTTTTGGGAGACAGACTTTAGAATCATCTGTCTTTACCTCTCCTTCAGGCATCGTATCTATAATTTGGTTGATGATTTTCAAAGATTCTCGCATCTCTTGGCATCTGAGCATGTGTCGATCGTAGGAGTCCCCGAAAGTACCAATGACGCAGTCGAAATCGTATAAGTCGTAGCCGTCATAAGGGAAAGCGATGCGCAAATCCCATTTGACTCCAGTGCATCGCAACATCGGTCCTGTGAAGCCAAGACTAATCGCGTCATGAGCTGACACTACTCCGATACCCGCTGTTCTCGCGTAGTAGAGTCTATTACCAGTACAAAGATCTTCAGTTTCATCATATCTTTCGCACAATTTGGAGCAAAGTTCATAGACATCATCAAGGTAGCCAATTGGTATGTCTTGGGTGACACCTCCAACGCAAATGTAAGCATTGTGTACTCTAGCTCCACACAGTCTTTCGAATAGTTCGTAGATTTTCTCGCGTTCTTCACACATCCAGAAGAATGGAGTGATGCCACCAGCATCAAGGATTGTTCCAGAAACGTTCAACATATGGTTTGCAATACGACACAACTCAGTGCATAGTACGCGAATTGCTTGAGCTCTGGGTGGTGCTTGTATATTTAATAGCTTTTCAACGGCTAATGCGAATGTTTGTTCGTTGGCTAAGGTTGAAACATAATCGAGACGGTCCATGAAAGGGAGGCTTTGATTGTAATGTTTATTCTCCATAAGTTTTTCGGTGGCTCTGTGAAGGAATCCGATATGTGGATCTGCACGTAAAACAATTTCTCCGTCCAGTTCTAGGATAAGCCTTAGCACGCCATGGGCGGCGGGATGTTGCGGCCCGAAATTAATCCACATGTTCTTGAGTTTGCGTTCGACTGGTGGTAGACGGCCGTGGTACACTGCTCGGGTAGCCATCTCACAACCGGGAGGATACCAAAACACTGCACCGCTGAAATCTTTCACGTATTCCGCGTCCGGAAACCATTTGTGTGCGAGCAACCGCGCGTCTAAAGTGAAGTGTCGGAACTGTTGCGTACACTTACTAAAACGTGATAGAAAATTCATATATTGCATGATTTTAAATTATTATTTTCCGTAAAAAGATTATTATTATCAACAGTTTGAAATTGAAATGTTGTCAAATCAAAAGTCACCACACCATTTTTCATACCTATCATCTACTGACAAACAAACCTGCAAAGGATAATAATCTCTTTGGTCAAATCACACTCATAGCCCCCACTAGGATTCTCTGTATCATCGGGCTGCCATGGACATCACAGTTGGACATACACAGAAACAACCACAAAGAACACCCAGACCCAGAAACGAACATTTAAATTCATCATTCAAACGTCTGCCCCAGACATAAACTCATATAAACTCACTGATATGAGAAAGTCGCTGCCGTGTATAAACTTATAATTTGTATAAGTTTTGAGATTTACGCGGTTGTTCACTGTTGTTGTTGAAGAAGTCGGAGTGAAGGTGGTCGTCGCGTCCGAAATAGGGTAGACCGTTATGGAACGCTCACTCAATGGCCGAAATGAAAGGACAATTCAAAGCAGCTTATGCAAGAATTCTTATGAAATTGAAACAAAATTCGCAAAATCTTTTATTGGTAAAAAATTGGCAAAAATTCAATTTATAATTAAATAAGAGATAATACCCAATTAAATTTATAATTAAATAAGAGATAATACCCAATATTGATCCATGCGGCAAACTTGTTACTAAAGCGTATATAAGTAGGCACCTACCATTAACAAAATCAAAATAAGTGCTGAACAACTAAGCTTCTTCCCGGCGAATAATTACTGATGGCACATTATTAACTCCCTACTTATCAGATACAAAGACAATTTCACACTCGGATAAGCCATTGTCAACTACCCACATACTGGAAGGCACACATTCATTGGGAAACGCAAAGTTTCAACCATTAGGCGATCAGTTACAGAGTTCGGCACAAGAAACTTATATGTATTGTGTCATTAACCAACTTATCTAAACTTAGAATTGTTCTAAAATAAACTCTATTTCTAAGGCCGTAAGGTTTGCCAAGGTTGTTGAGAAAACTATGTAGTTGTCACGTCTTGCAAAGTTGTAATGTGTAGCCGCAAAACAGGTGTTTCTGTACGTTTTGGTGAGGAAAGGTTAAATATAGCAAAAATATTTTTACTTCTTACAAGTTGAGAAATATTTTAACAGAAAATATTTCCTATCTATAACATCTCACTGTGTAATAATGTAATTTTATACTACACCTATTCGGAAAGTATATTAGTTCTTACTTGAAAAAAGGGAAGAAAGTACGTAAATCCAAGCAAACGAATATGCGGGCGGCAAAAATATATGGGATTTACTTTCTCCCCTAGGGGAGAAAGTATTTTCCCCCGTCCTTTATTTTTTTTAAAATTCATAATTCAAAACTTGAAACAGGCGGATGCCAAAAAACAAAAGTTTGTATCTCGAAGCCCACAAAATGATTGGCCACTTTCATTTTTTGGCAGTTTGTGCTTTGCTTCATTTGCCTCTTTTATATTTTTAAGCAAAAAATATGGCAAAATCAACATGTCCGCGCGAATTATTTTTCGTTCTTTGATTTATTTGACTTGTTTAATGTAAATTACGTGTTGAGTGTTTTCGATGTAATGTGTAACTGTATTAATATGTGTTTTGTTTGTTTGTGTTCTGTTCGAATGAATGATGACACTTCAAATGTTCTTAAGATATCTTTTCCTGTAAGTGATATCATTCTTTATCTTACAAGGATTTTTAATTATATTTTCCTCATAGGTGTAGTATAAAGCACTATGTATAACTCGGAAGAAAATGCGATTCCCAACTCGTGTGTATTGAGGCCCTCAGCTGCGCTTCGAGCCTCAAACTACACCCTCGTAGGAATCGGTCATGTTCTCCCCTCGATAAACAATGTACTATTGTTTTTGTTTTTTAAAATGCTGATGTGATTTTGTTTAGAGACAGTGCGCTTAAAGAATTTCTTTGTGAACATTGTTCAGTTTCGTTGCCTGAGCAACCCCTTTTAGTTTGCGCTCTCTCTTCAAAATAGCCTGTAGGTATATTTTTAATTTAATTAGGAAAATAACTACTTGGAATAATAATTATATTCGGTAACAATAATAACATAAAACAGTTTCAAAAGCATCCACCACAGCTCCATATAAAATCAATCACAGCTAAATCACCTGTTACAATACATATAAGTTTCTTGTGCCGAACTCTGTAACTGATCGCCTAATGGTTGAAACTTTGCGTTTCCCAATGAATGTGTGCCTTCCAGTATGTGGGTAGTTGACAATGGCTTATCCGAGTGTGAAATTGTCTTTGTATCTGATAAGTAGGGAGTTAATAATGTGCCATCAGTAATTATTCGCCGGGAAGAAGCTTAGTTGTTCAGCACTTATTTTGATTTTGTTAATGGTAGGTGCCTACTTATATACGCTTTAGTAACAAGTTTGCCGCATGGATCAATATTGGGTATTATCTCTTATTTAATTATAAATTTAATTGGGTATTATCTCTTATTTAATTATAAATTGAATTTTTGCCAATTTTTTACCAATAAAAGATTTTGCGAATTTTGTTTCAATTTCATAAGAATTCTTGCATAAGCTGCTTTGAATTGTCCTTTCATTTCGGCCATTGAGTGAGCGTTCCATAACGGTCTACCCTATTTCGGACGCGACGACCACCTTCACTCCGACTTCTTCAACAACAACAGTGAACAACCGCGTAAATCTCAAAACTTATACAAATTATAAGTTTATACACGGCAGCGACTTTCTCATATCAGTGAGTTTATATGAGTTTATGTCTGGGGCAGACGTTTGAATGATGAATTTAAATGTTCGTTTCTGGGTCTGGGTGTTCTTTGTGGTTGTTTCTGTGTATGTCCAACTGTGATGTCCATGGCAGCCCGATGATACAGAGAATCTAGTGGGGGCTATGAGTGTGATTTGACCAAAGAGATTATTATCCTTTGCAGGTTTGTTTGTCAGTAGATGATAGGTATGAAAAATGGTGTGGTGACTTTTGATTTGACAACATTTCAATTTCAAACTGTTGATAATAATAATCTTTTTACGGAAAATAATAATTTAAAATCATGCAATATATGAATTTTCTATCACGTTTTAGTAAGTGTACGCAACAGTTCCGACACTTCACTTTAGACGCGCGGTTACTCGCACACAAATGGTTTCCGGACGCGGAATACGTGAAAGATTTCAGCGGTGCAGTGTTTTGGTATCCTCCCGGTTGTGAGATGGCTACCCGAGCAGTGTACCACGGCCGTCTACCACCAGTCGAACGCAAACTCAAGAACATGTGGATTAATTTCGGGCCGCAACATCCCGCCGCCCATGGCGTGCTAAGGCTTATCCTAGAACTGGACAATTCAAAGCAGCTTATGCAAGAATTCTTATGAAATTGAAACAAAATTCGCAAAATCTTTTATTGGTAAAAAAATTGGCAAAATTCAATTTATAATTAAATAAGAGATAATACCCAATTAAATTTATAATTAAATAAGAGATAATACCCAATATTGATCCATGCGGCAACTTGTTACTAAAGCGTATATAAGTAGGCACCTACCATTAACAAAATCAAAATAAGTGCTGAACAACTAAGCTTCTTCCCGGCGAATAATTACTGATGGCACATTATTAACTCCCTACTTATCAGATACAAAGACAATTTCACACTCGGATAAGCCATTGTCAACTACCCACATACTGGAAGGCACACATTCATTGGGAAACGCAAAGTTTCAACCATTAGGCGATCAGTTACAGAGTTCGGCACAAGAAACTTATATGTATTGTAACAGGTGATTTAGCTGTGATTGATTTTATATGGAGCTGTGGTGGATGCTTTTGAAACTGTTTTATGTTATTATTGTTACCGAATATAATTATTATTCCAAGTAGTTATTTTCCTAATTAAATTAAAAATATACCTACAGGCTATTTGAAGAGAGAGCGCAAACTAAAAGGGGTTGCTCAGGCAACGAAACTGAACAATGTTCACAAAGAAATTCTTTAAGGCGCACTGTCTCTAAACAAAATCACATCAGCATTTTAAAAAACAAAAACAATAGTACATTGTTTATCGAGGGGAGAACATGACCGATTCCTACGAGGGTGTAGTTTGAGGCTCGAAGCGCAGCTGAGGGCCTCAATACACACGAGTTGGGAATCGCATTTTCTTCCGAGTTATACATAGTGCTTTATACTACACCTATGAGGAAAATATAATTAAAAATCCTTGTAAGATAAAGAATGATATCACTTACAGGAAAAGATATCTTAAGAACATTTGAAGTGTCATCATTCATTCGAACAGAACACAAACAAACAAAAACACATATTAATACAGTTACACATTACATCGAAAACACTCAACACGTAATTTACATTAAACAAGTCAAATAAATCAAAGAACGAAAAATAATTCGCGCGGGACATGTTGATTTTGCCATATTTTTTGCTTAAAAATATAAAAGAGGCAAATGAAGCAAAGCACAAACTGCCAAAAAATGAAAGTGGCCAATCATTTTGTGGGCTTCGAGATACAAACTTTTGTTTTTTGGCATCCGCCTGTTTCAAGTTTTGAATTATGAATTTTAAAAAAAATAAAGGACGGGGGAAAATACTTTCTCCCCTAGGGGAGAAAGTAAATCCCATATATTTTTGCCGCCCGCATATTCGTTTGCTTGGATTTACGTACTTTCTTCCCTTTTTTCAAGTAAGAACTAATATACTTTCCGAATAGGTGTAGTATAAAATTACATTATTACACAGTGAGATGTTATAGATAGGAAATATTTTCTGTTAAAATATTTCTCAACTTGTAAGAAGTAAAAATATTTTTGCTATATTTAACCTTTCCTCACCAAAACGTACAGAAACACCTGTTTTGCGGCTACACATTACAACTTTGCAAGACGTGACAACTACATAGTTTTCTCAACAACCTTGGCAAACCTTACGGCCTTAGAAATAGAGTTTATTTTAGAACAATTCTAAGTTTAGATAAGTTGGTTAATGACACAATACATATAAGTTTCTTGTGCCGAACTCTGTAACTGATCGCCTAATGGTTGAAACTTTGCGTTTCCCAATGAATGTGTGCCTTCCAGTATGTGGGTAGTTGACAATGGCTTATCCGAGTGTGAAATTGTCTTTGTATCTGATAAGTAGGGAGTTAATAATGTGCCATCAGTAATTATTCGCCGGGAAGAAGCTTAGTTGTTCAGCACTTATTTTGATTTTGTTAATGGTAGGTGCCTACTTATATACGCTTTAGTAACAAGTTTGCCGCATGGATCAATATTGGGTATTATCTCTTATTTAATTATAAATTTAATTGGGTATTATCTCTTATTTAATTATAAATTGAATTTTTGCCAATTTTTTACCAATAAAAGATTTTGCGAATTTTGTTTCAATTTCATAAGAATTCTTGCATAAGCTGCTTTGAATTGTCCTTTCATTTCGGCCATTGAGTGAGCGTTCCATAACGGTCTACCCTATTTCGGACGCGACGACCACCTTCACTCCGACTTCTTCAACAACAACAGTGAACAACCGCGTAAATCTCAAAACTTATACAAATTATAAGTTTATACACGGCAGCGACTTTCTCATATCAGTGAGTTTATATGAGTTTATGTCTGGGGCAGACGTTTGAATGATGAATTTAAATGTTCGTTTCTGGGTCTGGGTGTTCTTTGTGGTTGTTTCTGTGTATGTCCAACTGTGATGTCCATGGCAGCCCGATGATACAGAGAATCCTAGTGGGGGCTATGAGTGTGATTTGACCAAAGAGATTATTATCCTTTGCAGGTTTGTTTGTCAGTAGATGATAGGTATGAAAAATGGTGTGGTGACTTTTGATTTGACAACATTTCAATTTCAAACTGTTGATAATAATAATCTTTTTACGGAAAATAATAATTTAAAATCATGCAATATATGAATTTTCTATCACGTTTTAGTAAGTGTACGCAACAGTTCCGACACTTCACTTTAGACGCGCGGTTACTCGCACACAAATGGTTTCCGGACGCGGAATACGTGAAAGATTTCAGCGGTGCAGTGTTTTGGTATCCTCCCGGTTGTGAGATGGCTACCCGAGCAGTGTACCACGGCCGTCTACCACCAGTCGAACGCAAACTCAAGAACATGTGGATTAATTTCGGGCCGCAACATCCCGCCGCCCATGGCGTGCTAAGGGCTTATCCTAGAACTGGACGGAGAAATTGTTTTACGTGCAGATCCACATATCGGATTCCTTCACAGAGCCACCGAAAAACTTATGGAGAATAAACATTACAATCAAAGCCTCCCTTTCATGGACCGTCTCGATTC
>JARACY010004244.1:0-27943 GCA_029255725.1 Scrobipalpa atriplicella | reverse complement strand
GCTAAATTATCGAAGTTGCATAGAAAGTAAATATACGTTTTAACAATTAAGAATAATAATAATACAATTATAATGATCTAACGACGATTAGATGAAACAAATACTACATATCTTTATCACAGGATACTTCAATTGATTCATCACTATCCGTTGTGATAGATAATTTTAGCAACTAAAGAGTAAGTTAGTAAACAAAATAACTAATTAATTGTAAATTATTGCAAAAGAAACTCGAAATAACTCAGAAGTTTTAAATATTGGCAAAAGTAAGCCCAAGATTAAGCATAAAAACCAGAAACAATTGCTATGATTAAATGTTATCAGCTAATGATTCAGAAAAACTATTGTAATTTAACGTTACTGAATTTACTTATTTGTTTGTTGCCTTGTAAAATTTAAATTATAGCCTAATTTTGACACAAGCAACACTAAATTTTTTATTTGAACATACAATAATCATGAGAAGCATGATGTTGTTGAATTAATTAGACGTATACGATTACATTTCAAATTGAAACATCGCGTTTGTGTACTTTCGCTACTCAACTATCTTAAATGACATCTTGAAATATTCAAAAGAACTAAGAATGTTCTAAATAATCTAGGCTTGACATTTTTTGTTTATTAAAGTAGAAGGTTACTGTTTTAAATTTACACATTTAAGAACATTAACTTATTTTCACGGAAGTGTTTTATACTTGAATTTACTTTTATAACTTAACGACCCCCATAATCTACATACGACCCCCAAAGTTTACTAACGACCCCCAATTTACTAGACATTTTGTGTGTAGGTAATTTTCAAAATGTATTGTTATGTTAATATAAATGGCAGTGTAAAACAATGAAATCATGATTATTAAGGTAATGAAAACTAGTTACTTATGAACTTCAAACAAACCGCATGAAAAGTTTTCAACCCTGGAAAAATATAAATAAAAACATAAAATTCATAACACCTAATACGCTAAAATACCATTCTTGTCACTCCGTTTTCACGAACAACAATTTGTGGTTACAAAGATAACCACGTAAAAGTAAAACTGAAACCAATTCCTCAGCAAGTCAAAATTCTAATTCTGGAACTGAAAAAAAAAGAACAACTGGGAAGATCCGTGCTCTACGTCTAAATAAAATCGTACTCCTAGTAACACAAAAACAAAATAAACGTGTTGTAAGCCTATACTCTCTAATCTAAACGTCAAAATGATAGTAAATGTAGTCAACTGTAATAGGAACATTAGCAAAATTTAAATAAAATGACACAAAAATCATAGTTTCAAGATATTTAAGTCCGTAGTAATACAAAAAACGATGTATCCTGGTCACGGCACCAATTTATAACATTACCCTACCTAACCTAGCCCTATTTTTTTTTTAACCCTAATTATAAAAAGAGAAGAAAAGGAAATTAAGAAAGATTAAGAAAAGCTAAATGTTGAGAATTTAAAGGATGATTTTAGTAAATGTAAAGATGAAATTTAAGATACGAAAACTTTAATTAAAATTCTTCAGTTGCAAGAAAATCACTTCAAGGAAATTATTATTAACTACACTTAAACGCGACGCTAATCATAGATAGAGCACGGATCCATCAGACACGATTCCCAGAAGGCTGGACATGGACAAGGCTGAAGACACTGTAAATAGAGGAAAAGAAAGAACTTAAAGTAACAGAATTGGTTTCTAGTTAATAAGATTAGTATTTGGCCAAATGAACGTCTAGTAGTATAATAGGACCTAAAGTTGTGAACCGCTGTTGTAACCCCTGAACTTTAATGACTCGAATGGTATAACCTACTTTGCCTATTGATAGTTAATTAGAATAGAAAATACTAAACTTACGAAAGTGATGATGAAGATGAATAGATTAAAAATAATTCTAATACTTAGCAAATGTTCAACAATAAAGATTTTAGAGGGTGAGGAAGACTAATAATCTTAGCATTCAAATATATTGTAATAAGTTAGCTGTTTCAATCAAACAAGATAAAACTACAACAGCACTTTTGTGTTTTTGGTAAAGCCGGGGCACCGCCCTTTCCCGCCACCGTGCAGTGCTCCTCGTCAGCCAGACTCTGGACAGAGCTCCTCCAATATATTTAATCCTGATATGAGGGGAAGTATCTTTAATTCAAGTCAAAATGCAATATTTTTGTCAGTCAGTCTAGTCATACTTTACTAAGTATACAAAAGGATAAGAGGGTATTTCCATCAAATCTAGGTTTGTTCCTGAACCTAGTGTATGGTTAGGTATTCCAAATGAAAACCTTTCACATTAATTCATTATTTAATTTGAGTATAATGTATTTCATTTTTGTATTTAATGATGTGGTAACTTTAGTTTTACTGTGATTTTAATATCAGGATTTCTTTTGAATTTACATTTACTGAGTTTAATGGAACAAATGAATTCACAACATCTAGATTTACTTGTTTACTAGAATTGTGAATCTATGAAAATTATATATTTGAAAACAAAAAACATTAATCTTCCATTACAAAATCAGAAAGAATCTATTTCAAAATAAAAGAAAATGAAAATATGAAGAGAATTTACTGCAAGCAAAACATATTTGAAACTTTCGCAGAATTTACTTTAAATTAAAGGTAAATATTTATTTTCAACCTTCTACTAAAAAGTAACATCAATTTTGTATTTTAAAATTGTCAAACCTAGTTTCCTTGAACTAAGTAATAAGAAATGGTGAATCGAACTGTACTTGTATAGCTTCTCATTCTTTATTTAGAGAAAACTATTAAGGCTTTGTCCTAGTACGCTCAAACTCAACATCACTTTCATAAAAGTAACTTCTTTATTTATTACTTTTGACATTGCAAACTTTCTATGCAACTCCATATACAACGTAAAAGGCTGGTAATAAACATTTGGTTAAGTTATATCAAAACAATAAGAAACTTTATACGAATAAAAGTTACGGAAATGTAACTCTCTAAATGCTCAATATTTCCACTGCTTGGCATTTGAGTATGGCCTTGAATCTAAATATGACATTTATTCTAAATCCGTTTAAAATGTTAGTTAGATAACTATTACTAAAATGTCATTAGTAAAATTGCTGATGAGAAAATATTCAAAAAATGGAATTAAAATATTTCCTGAATTAGGTATAAAAAGATGTATCAAAAGATTATTAAACTTTGCATTTCTGAATTTTGAATAATATTTAGTTGTAGCCAAAATATGTAGATGAACATTAAATACTGAATAAAAGGTAGATATTACCTTTTCAAAACTGTAAATGTCTCCCTTCTGGTTGGAACATCCACGTCTCGGAATCAAACTGGAACTGCAGTACCTAAATAATCTAAAATAATAATATCCGTTCCTATCAGTAGTAGTATCCTTTCAAGATTCTCGAAGGTCCGCCAAATTCCCGGAATGTCCACCTAATATTATTGAAGCTTCGAATTCCCGGTAGGTACACCTATTATTCTTGAAGATCCATCGCATGCCCGGAATGTCCACCTATATTGAAGATCCGTCGAATTCCCGGTAGGTACACCTAATTCTGATATCAATATCCTAAACAATCTGGCTATACTACTAACAAATTAACAATAATCTAAAACCACGCCTCAAATATCTGCAGGGTAAATCTAAGAACAATGTATCAACAAATTCGAACTATTTTTGAAACTATTTCTCACTAATAAAAATTGTACGATTTAAAATGGATGAGTGACCGCTGATGGATGGGTGACCGCTTCTCACGTCTGACTCGAACTAGCTTAAAAGTAGTACAAAAGTTCCGCAACAAGATAAATAATTTCTGGATATCGACATGTCGTGCTACTACACCACCGAATTTGCTATGGAGGAATAAGTGCGACTACATTTCTTACAAATTTACGAACTTACATTTTACATACTAGATTGAATGTAGGTCAACTTTTCGTTCCCATGACGTGGCATGCCTGTGAAATATTACTGGGTCCTGCTAGGTAGACACACAAATTTACACTAACCTATTGAAATATCGTCATACCAAAACGTACCCTCTGACGCACAAAATCTTGAAACAATCCTACTCTGCAAATTAACCAACAACTATGTCGCAGTCCCGTGACCTAACGAGAACTATCCCGCGGAAGAAACTGTAAATAATTTAAACGAAATCGAACCTACGATCTAGCTCACGCACTATGAGTACCGAAGGCTGTAACCAAATGCACCTACGAGGCAAAGCGCGCCGCGCAACGTACTACCTACCGTTCCATACCCGCGCGTCGTGGTTATAACTACCTACCGTTCAATCAAAATATAATTTCTTAAAAATAGGTACACTTAAATCACAGCTTCACACAGATACAATAGTACAAAACGTATGGAAAATTCCTGAAAATGTACACATAAAATTATCGTAGGTAGAACTCACAATCCGAAGTAAAAATGTAGAATGTAGAAAAGTACTCGGAGATAAGCTAAAACACATGACAATGATGTAGAACCAGAATATCACAGATTTTAAACAACATTCTACAAGATTCTAACTTAAGAAAAATGTGAATTTCATTTACGTAGTTACAATGACTAGGAAACAATATGGCAGACACGGCTTAGTACCGACACTCATACTCATACGCTTTTTCTTACGTTACGCGATTACAAAACTTTATATTGCACTGTTATATTCTGTATCTACGAAATATAAGGAAAGATCTGACCAGATAAATAGCTGCAGACGCCATGGCACCACCAGCACCCGTCGCCTTCCCTGGAACCAAGAAGCCTCTTCAAAGTTGCGACCGTCGCTCCCGGCGCCTTTCCAAAAAGTGAAACAACCACATGTTTTTTCAAGGAAGCGTCTGTGTAACACGACAAAATTACGATTACCACGGAAAACTTGAAAATCGCTAATGAATCAAAACTTTTAAAATTCGTCGAGTAATAACCAATGGTAGCAATTCGTAGTTACAAAAATCATGACTTAACCAATAAAATTTCATACCTGTCACTGTCGCTCATAAGAGAACAAAAAGGGACGGCAACAATCTCAGCCAAGATTTTTCCAACACTACCCTCCACGAATCAATAGCATTGGCTCCCGGATACGAACCTGAAGTTAGCCTAGGAGGCTAGCCCTAAAAGTATTCTAATTTGAGAACAGATGGCGCTTTTCCCATTTACTACAAAATTAAGGATTTTACGTAAATTGCATGAGATATTAAGTCGAAAATTATGAATTGGTTATTTTTTACTTCCCACTATTTATTTAATCAGAAGTTTGATCAAATTTCGCAACAATTCCGTATAGAATGTGCCAGCTCCATCCCATGAATTTTAGTGTGGCGCTGCATGTTGGAGAAAATATCAAATATATGATATGAACAACCAATAGACCTTCCACGTAAAACAGTGAGTTTTTATCTTAGGGTCATTTTGTATTGCGATTCTATGTATGTACATGGAACAAGAAGTTTTATATTGTATGATCTTGACGGTCTAGTTAGTTCCTTTTTTCGCCACACTAAAATTCATGGGATGGAGCTGGCACATTCTATACGGAATTGTTGCGAAATTTGATCAAACTTCTGATTAAATAAATAGTGGGAAGTAAAAAATAACCAATTCATAATTTTCGACTTAATATCTCATGCAATTTACGTAAAATCCTTAATTTTGTAGTAAATGGGAAAAGCGCCATCTGTTCTCAAATTAGAATACTTTTAGGGCTAGCCTCCTAGGCTAACTTCAGGTTCGTATCCGGGAGCCAATGCTATTGATTCGTGGAGGGTAGTGTTGGAAAAATCTTGGCTGAGATTGTTGCCGTCCCTTTTTGTTCTCTTATGAGCGACAGTGACAGGTATGAAATTTTATTGGTTAAGTCATGATTTTTGTAACTACGAATTGCTACCATTGGTTATTACTCGACGAATTTTAAAAGTTTTGATTCATTAGCGATTTTCAAGTTTTCCGTGGTAATCGTAATTTTGTCGTGTTACACAGACGCTTCCTTGAAAAAACATGTGGTTGTTTCACTTTTTGGAAAGGCGCCGGGAGCGACGGTCGCAACTTTGAAGAGGCTTCTTGGTTCCAGGGAAGGCGACGGGTGCTGGTGGTGCCATGGCGTCTGCAGCTATTTATCTGGTCAGATCTTTCCTTATATTTCGTAGATACAGAATATAACAGTGCAATATAAAGTTTTGTAATCGCGTAACGTAAGAAAAAGCGTATGAGTATGAGTGTCGGTACTAAGCCGTGTCTGCCATATTGTTTCCTAGTCATTGTAACTACGTAAATGAAATTCACATTTTTCTTAAGTTAGAATCTTGTAGAATGTTGTTTAAAATCTGTGATATTCTGGTTCTACATCATTGTCATGTGTTTTAGCTTATCTCCGAGTACTTTTCTACATTCTACATTTTTACTTCGGATTGTGAGTTCTACCTACGATAATTTTATGTGTACATTTTCAGGAATTTTCCATACGTTTTGTACTATTGTATCTGTGTGAAGCTGTGATTTAAGTGTACCTATTTTTAAGAAATTATATTTTGATTGAACGGTAGGTAGTTATAACCACGACGCGCGGGTATGGAACGGTAGGTAGTACGTTGCGCGGCGCGCTTTGCCTCGTAGGTGCATTTGGTTACAGCCTTCGGTACTCATAGTGCGTGAGCTAGATCGTAGGTTCGATTTCGTTTAAATTATTTACAGTTTCTTCCGCGGGATAGTTCTCGTTAGGTCACGGGACTGCGACATAGTTGTTGGTTAATTTGCAGAGTAGGATTGTTTCAAGATTTTGTGCGTCAGAGGGTACGTTTTGGTATGACGATATTTCAATAGGTTAGTGTAAATTTGTGTGTCTACCTAGCAGGACCCAGTAATATTTCACAGGCATGCCACGTCATGGGAACGAAAAGTTGACCTACATTCAATCTAGTATGTAAAATGTAAGTTCGTAAATTTGTAAGAAATGTAGTCGCACTTATTCCTCCATAGCAAATTCGGTGGTGTAGTAGCACGACATGTCGATATCCAGAAATTATTTATCTTGTTGCGGAACTTTTGTACTACTTTTAAGCTAGTTCGAGTCAGACGTGAGAAGCGGTCACCCATCCATCAGCGGTCACTCATCCATTTTAAATCGTACAATTTTTATTAGTGAGAAATAGTTTCAAAAATAGTTCGAATTTGTTGATACATTGTTCTTAGATTTACCCTGCAGATATTTGAGGCGTGGTTTTAGATTATTGTTAATTTGTTAGTAGTATAGCCAGATTGTTTAGGATATTGATATCAGAATTAGGTGTACCTACCGGGAATTCGACGGATCTTCAATATAGGTGGACATTCCGGGCATGCGATGGATCTTCAAGAATAATAGGTGTACCTACCGGGAATTCGAAGCTTCAATAATATTAGGTGGACATTCCGGGAATTTGGCGGACCTTCGAGAATCTTGAAAGGATACTACTACTGATAGGAACGGATATTATTATTTTAGATTATTTAGGTACTGCAGTTCCAGTTTGATTCCGAGACGTGGATGTTCCAACCAGAAGGGAGACATTTACAGTTTTGAAAAGGTAATATCTACCTTTTATTCAGTATTTAATGTTCATCTACATATTTTGGCTACAACTAAATATTATTCAAAATTCAGAAATGCAAAGTTTAATAATCTTTTGATACATCTTTTTATACCTAATTCAGGAAATATTTTAATTCCATTTTTTGAATATTTTCTCATCAGCAATTTTACTAATGACATTTTAGTAATAGTTATCTAACTAACATTTTAAACGGATTTAGAATAAATGTCATATTTAGATTCAAGGCCATACTCAAATGCCAAGCAGTGGAAATATTGAGCATTTAGAGAGTTACATTTCCGTAACTTTTATTCGTATAAAGTTTCTTATTGTTTTGATATAACTTAACCAAATGTTTATTACCAGCCTTTTACGTTGTATATGGAGTTGCATAGAAAGTTTGCAATGTCAAAAGTAATAAATAAAGAAGTTACTTTTATGAAAGTGATGTTGAGTTTGAGCGTACTAGGACAAAGCCTTAATAGTTTTCTCTAAATAAAGAATGAGAAGCTATACAAGTACAGTTCGATTCACCATTTCTTATTACTTAGTTCAAGGAAACTAGGTTTGACAATTTTAAAATACAAAATTGATGTTACTTTTTAGTAGAAGGTTGAAAATAAATATTTACCTTTAATTTAAAGTAAATTCTGCGAAAGTTTCAAATATGTTTTGCTTGCAGTAAATTCTCTTCATATTTTCATTTTCTTTTATTTTGAAATAGATTCTTTCTGATTTTGTAATGGAAGATTAATGTTTTTTGTTTTCAAATATATAATTTTCATAGATTCACAATTCTAGTAAACAAGTAAATCTAGATGTTGTGAATTCATTTGTTCCATTAAACTCAGTAAATGTAAATTCAAAAGAAATCCTGATATTAAAATCACAGTAAAACTAAAGTTACCACATCATTAAATACAAAAATGAAATACATTATACTCAAATTAAATAATGAATTAATGTGAAAGGTTTTCATTTGGAATACCTAACCATACACTAGGTTCAGGAACAAACCTAGATTTGATGGAAATACCCTCTTATCCTTTTGTATACTTAGTAAAGTATGACTAGACTGACTGACAAAAATATTGCATTTTGACTTGAATTAAAGATACTTCCCCTCATATCAGGATTAAATATATTGGAGGAGCTCTGTCCAGAGTCTGGCTGACGAGGAGCACTGCACGGTGGCGGGAAAGGGCGGTGCCCCGGCTTTACCAAAAACACAAAAGTGCTGTTGTAGTTTTATCTTGTTTGATTGAAACAGCTAACTTATTACAATATATTTGAATGCTAAGATTATTAGTCTTCCTCACCCTCTAAAATCTTTATTGTTGAACATTTGCTAAGTATTAGAATTATTTTTAATCTATTCATCTTCATCATCACTTTCGTAAGTTTAGTATTTTCTATTCTAATTAACTATCAATAGGCAAAGTAGGTTATACCATTCGAGTCATTAAAGTTCAGGGGTTACAACAGCGGTTCACAACTTTAGGTCCTATTATACTACTAGACGTTCATTTGGCCAAATACTAATCTTATTAACTAGAAACCAATTCTGTTACTTTAAGTTCTTTCTTTTCCTCTATTTACAGTGTCTTCAGCCTTGTCCATGTCCAGCCTTCTGGGAATCGTGTCTGATGGATCCGTGCTCTATCTATGATTAGCGTCGCGTTTAAGTGTAGTTAATAATAATTTCCTTGAAGTGATTTTCTTGCAACTGAAGAATTTTAATTAAAGTTTTCGTATCTTAAATTTCATCTTTACATTTACTAAAATCATCCTTTAAATTCTCAACATTTAGCTTTTCTTAATCTTTCTTAATTTCCTTTTCTTCTCTTTTTATAATTAGGGTTAAAAAAAAAATAGGGCTAGGTTAGGTAGGGTAATGTTATAAATTGGTGCCGTGACCAGGATACATCGTTTTTTGTATTACTACGGACTTAAATATCTTGAAACTATGATTTTTGTGTCATTTTATTTAAATTTTGCTAATGTTCCTATTACAGTTGACTACATTTACTATCATTTTGACGTTTAGATTAGAGAGTATAGGCTTACAACACGTTTATTTTGTTTTTGTGTTACTAGGAGTACGATTTTATTTAGACGTAGAGCACGGATCTTCCCAGTTGTTCTTTTTTTTTCAGTTCCAGAATTAGAATTTTGACTTGCTGAGGAATTGGTTTCAGTTTTACTTTTACGTGGTTATCTTTGTAACCACAAATTGTTGTTCGTGAAAACGGAGTGACAAGAATGGTATTTTAGCGTATTAGGTGTTATGAATTTTATGTTTTTATTTATATTTTTCCAGGGTTGAAAACTTTTCATGCGGTTTGTTTGAAGTTCATAAGTAACTAGTTTTCATTACCTTAATAATCATGATTTCATTGTTTTACACTGCCATTTATATTAACATAACAATACATTTTGAAAATTACCTACACACAAAATGTCTAGTAAATTGGGGGTCGTTAGTAAACTTTGGGGGTCGTATGTAGATTATGGGGGTCGTTAAGTTATAAAAGTAAATTCAAGTATAAAACACTTCCGTGAAAATAAGTTAATGTTCTTAAATGTGTAAATTTAAAACAGTAACCTTCTACTTTAATAAACAAAAAATGTCAAGCCTAGATTATTTAGAACATTCTTAGTTCTTTTGAATATTTCAAGATGTCATTTAAGATAGTTGAGTAGCGAAAGTACACAAACGCGATGTTTCAATTTGAAATGTAATCGTATACGTCTAATTAATTCAACAACATCATGCTTCTCATGATTATTGTATGTTCAAATAAAAAATTTAGTGTTGCTTGTGTCAAAATTAGGCTATAATTTAAATTTTACAAGGCAACAAACAAATAAGTAAATTCAGTAACGTTAAATTACAATAGTTTTTCTGAATCATTAGCTGATAACATTTAATCATAGCAATTGTTTCTGGTTTTTATGCTTAATCTTGGGCTTACTTTTGCCAATATTTAAAACTTCTGAGTTATTTCGAGTTTCTTTTGCAATAATTTACAATTAATTAGTTATTTTGTTTACTAACTTACTCTTTAGTTGCTAAAATTATCTATCACAACGGATAGTGATGAATCAATTGAAGTATCCTGTGATAAAGATATGTAGTATTTGTTTCATCTAATCGTCGTTAGATCATTATAATTGTATTATTATTATTCTTAATTGTTAAAACGTATATTTACTTTCTATGCAACTTCGATAATTTAGCTGGATATTTATATTTCATTCTTTCATGACGCGATTTTATCTTAGGTTATTTGAATTGGCTTAAATCAAATAAATTTTTGATTAGGTTAGTTCCAGTGCCAATAAAACCAACCAAAAATTAACAAATCATTTAGTTGTAGTAGTAGTAGATGTACAATTAAATTAGGCTTTGCATTCTTTAAAATAAAAAAAAAACGTTTACATTTTCTTTAATTTTATAGATTTTTTGAGTCATCCAATTATTTTCTTAGACAATTGTAGCAGATTTGGCAGAGCTCATTCGTAAACGTACGATGAGATTTTCTGGAGCTGGTTTATTTCTTTTATGTCTTTCTGTTACGTGTTTCAGATAGTCGAGTGTTTAGAGTTAGTGTTGTTTAGGACATATTTTTTATTTCTAAGCTATTTCAGGAAAAATACATCGTTGTTTATAGAAGGATTTATCGGTTTTGAATTTCCAGGATTTTAGTATTTTAACTATTTTATTTGTGTACCTATTTTAATTAATAATTTGTTTTCAGATTTCATCAACAAACATAATTATTTCTCATGTTTGAATTAAGTAATGGGTTTAGAAGGTTTAGTTTTTAAGGCATTTTTGCGCGTAATTAATTTGATAACAGTTTTTCTCTACATAAAGTACAGCGTAAAATTTTGTGAAACATAATAAGCGATTGCGTAATATCTTGACATCCTAAAATCCTAAAAAAAAAACCAGACATTTTTGTGAAACTGCATTTTACAGTGGACACTTGAAAAAGCGAGCAAAACGATGGTGATACAACACGATTAAATCAATATGTTACGCGAGCGAGGCGAACGCGACGTAGTAAAGCTAAAGCGTTAACATGACGCGAGCGAAGCGAGCGCGACACTACTCGAAAACCTCTTCTTCTGTCGTATGGGTATCAAGTCGATCGACCCGATGAACCCTGGTGTCAGAGTTTTAAATCGCCTTATAGCACAGTAAATAAACCTCTGACATGGTTTGTGTTACGACCACTATCAATGACAGCGACCGGGACCGACGGCTTAACGTGCCCTCCGAAGCACGGAATCCTTTTACTTTTCGGACAATCAGGTGATTCAGACCGACGGTTTAACGTGCCCTCCGTAGCACGGAATCCTTTATCTTCTCGGACAATCAGGTGATTCAGTCTGCAATGTCCTAACCAAACTAGAAACAACAACACTAAGTCATTCTTCTCCCTGGGAATCGAACTGAGGAAATCCGGATCGAGACCCATGGGTCAGACCACTAGACCACGGAAGCAGTTACTAGACCACTGAAGCAGTTATATCTTGACATTAGCGTAATACAAGCGTAAGCGTAATAGTAGTTAGAAAAAGAAAAAAATATTTGGGCAAGAGTGCTGGGGTCTCATGGTTCGGAGCGGGTTAATCTGTTTTGGGTTTCTCCAAACCCTCAGGATTTCTCTACATTCCTTTGTCTTGGGCGCCACACTGCTTGCTACAAACGTGTTTGTCCTTAGTTCATAAGTACTAACTTAGTTTTAAAATAATACCTAGCATAAGTGCAATAGCGTAAAAGATACGTTGCTTCATTCAATAATTTTCATGATAAGTTTAATATTTTTGGAAGAGCAAAAGTTGCGGCGTAAATATTTTCATATTCCTTTAATTTAGAAAAGGCAACGTTCTAATAGCGATTGGCGTAATTTCTGTGTTATATGTTTAATTTCACTAACCCTAAGTGTTTTAATTGATAAGTTTTGGAGTTATCATTTGCGAATTTTAAAGTACGTATTTTGATTTGGGAACGGATGGATATTTCCAATAAGAATGCAAAAGAAAAAACTTCACAATTTATCATATGCATTTCAATAATTCTAATTTTGTTTATCAGTGGTCAAGTAGAGGTGGCTGTGATGTTTATTTGAGTGGCGCAGATCAGAGTAAGGTGGCCAATAAAAGGGGATTGAAAGATTGATGAATATATTATGATAATTTATGTATTATTAATATTTATGTTTATTAAATATTTATATTATTAATAAGTTTGAAAGGAGATGTAAGCAGGGCTCTGGTAAATATCATAGCTTACCTACTTTGACTACAAGTTATTGTGTGTCCTTCTAAAAACTACACCACACAACAACGAAATTTATATGAAAAGTAGAAGCTAGGATTAGGACAGCAGTCATTTCTGTGTTTAACAGGTGTTTCATATATTTTTCTACTCACACGCAGTTCTCAGGCTGATGCTATGAGGCTAATGCTTTTCCCCACACTTACATCAAGCTAAGGTGTTAACGAAATAACTTAGAATTGGGATTTGAAGAGATTACCTTGATCAATATGCCCGGCAAGATATCAAGCATATAGGGTATCTGCATTGTGTAACGTAGGGGTATCATCTTATCTAACGATCACCATTCCAATGCAGAATAAATACGAGTATTGATGTGGATTGTATAAGTACTACTCTTCTAGTACGTTGAGGCTTAGCACAACCTCAGCGCCTTGCACACGGTGTGATTTAACTCTGCGAGATACATTGTTGTTCATTAACTTGAGGTAATCAAAGATTTCAGATTTCAAATTGGAGTCATGGCTGTTAACATTTTTAGTCACATTACACACACACACAACACAAATTCACTTTTGGAAGGATGTGCAATAATTTCTTTTTATAAAATTGAGGAAATAGTAAATATTTTCATAGTGTAATTTAAATGATACTTCCCATTATTTATTTAAGCTTGACTATTGAAAAGATGCTATGAAATTGTCGGTTAAAAGTGTAAGGGTTGAACTTGGGGATTCTGTGATATATTTGCGACTTAACAGTCAATAAAATCCGTATTTCATACAAATGGAACTACAAACTTTTGTGATAAATACTTTCAGCGTAACAGTTTGGATATTTGCGGAATTTTTGCATTCCATAATTGATTAAGATGAGGAAAATTATCTATTTTGAATAAAAAAATAACGAACATTTTATATCCTGACAAAGGTTCTGTTAACTTGTCTATAAAAATAAAAATAATAAAAATAAAATAATATTTATTTCCAACCACAACTTAAAGCTATTACAATTTGCACATTAACTAGTCATAAGCATTGTAGTTGTGGTGGACTGGTGCCCGAGCTAGGCGTAAGAGCCTGTATTACAGGTCACCAGGCCTCCACCCCTTGTTAACAACAGTTACATACTGTGCACTTAAGAAAGTAAATTAAGTGGTATGGTAAAAATACGCATAAGGAAGTATGGAGCGATAGTATGCATGCATGTGTGGGTGTGTGTGTGTGTGTGTGTGTGTGAGTGAGATCCAGTACACGAGTGTTGACTATAAACAATGGTTTATTAATTATTATATCTATAACGATGGTGATTAAATAGATAGGTGTGAGTATGAGTGAAATGGATGAGAGGAGAGAACGAGCAACCCTACGACGGGATTTTTGTCTGTCTTGGGATCGAATCTGGATTCGTTGCTCGTACGTACTGAGTTATATTAACGAATGAGAAGCTATTACAGTAGCATAAAGTGGAGACGAGAATGTGAGTGCCAAATGGAGAGGAGCAGGGCCGAGCAACCCTACGACAAGATTTATTTTGTCTTGGGATCAAATAGGAGTGCCAGAGGGACCCTGTTCGTTGCTCGTTCCTGCCGTACCTACTTAATGACTTGATCCCAAATTATGCCGATTATGTTAGCACTTCCAGTTGTGCCTCTGTTTCATTGTATGTGAGTTCAAGCAAGCGTTTCCTCACTGTTTTTTTGCATTCGTATTTGGTTAAGTATAATATCTTAAGGGTGTAGTTAAATTTATTGTAAAGAAAAGGTCCCAAAAACGGGAAGAAACGCTTGGCGAATGCAGTATGAAAGGCATCACCTTTACATACCACAGGTTTGTGTCTTGCCTGACGATGTAAGATGGCAGTATCTATAAGTGAGTGCTGTTTAAGGATGATATTAAGAATGAATAACTGTCGGACAGTGAGCAATTCACAGCTTTTATATAGTTGAACGGTGGGAAACATATAATGGCGGAAGGTAGCTACTTTCAGGATCAGTCTTTGAGCGCGTTCCACTTTGATAAGGAAAGTTTTGCCTGCGCCACCCCATATAGTGATGCAGTAGGTAATCAGCGATTGGCAAAGGGCATCATACACGGTTTTAATAAGAGCTTTATTGGCAATGTGACGAATGTGTTTAAAGATGTATGTAAGTTTCCTAAGCCGGGCAGTGAGGGTGTCGATGTGAGGGAGAAAGTTTAAATACTGATCTAATACCAATCCTAAGTATTTGAAAGTAGGTGATGTTTCTAATTTGGGGCAGTCACAGTTATTTGAGACAGGGGATTGACAGCTGTGGACTGTAAGGGAAAATGTGTTCTCCGGAGGAGAGGTTGAGTTTCTCATAACAAATGTCATATATTGTGTTTTGCTGGCGTTCAAAGTTAGAAGATTAGTGGTGAACCAATTACAGACCACACTGAGGCCCGTCTGTGCAATTCTGAAGACATCGTTCCAAGTCTTGTCTGCAAAAACAATAGCAGTGTCATCAGCATAAGCGATCAATTTCCCGCCTGGTAGTGCCATTTTGCATAGGTCATTTAAATAGACTAGAAAGAGAGTGGGACCCAGAATCGAGCCCTGGGGAACTCCAAAGTTTATAGGTAGTTCATCGCTAACGCGGTGATCTATGATGACACTTTGGGTTCGGTCGGTTAGGTAGTTGGCGAAGAGTTTCAGGGCTCCATCCCGGACCCCAACTCTCTCCAGTTTATCAATAAGGAGTGGTATACAGACCGTATCAAACGCTTTGCTAAGGTCAATAAAAATTGAAATGCATTTAAGACCTTCGTCTAATTTTTTAACCACATGATCTATTAAAGTGTGGACTGCATCAGATGTTGATTTCCCACGACGGAAACCAAATTGAGCAGGAGATAGAATATTATTGGTCTCTAAGTAATTAATAAGACGATTGTTCATGATACGCTCTAATATTTTGGAGAGGGCGGTAAGGACGGCAATAGGGCGATAGTTCTGAACCATTTGTCTGCTCCCGTTCTTAAATATGGGATGAATTAAAGATCTTTTGAAGGCCTTAGGGAAACGACCTTGTTGGATACTAAGTCGGCATATGTAGGTGATGGGGGGTATTAGTATATTTTTATACATTTTGATTATATTGGAAGAAATGCCGTCCCATCCTATTGCGCAGTCGCTTTTAAGATTGTTTATAATTCGTTCTACTTCTGCTTCGTCAACGTCCAAGAAGACGAAGGAGTTTAATGTGGTGAACGGGGAGCAAGGAATGGAGTCATTATGCAGATTGTTTTTGCGCACAATTATATCTGCAAGTGCTTGACCAACATTAGCAAAATACGTGTTTGTGTTGTTTAGAGATTGTTTAATGTTAGAGGCAAGAGACAAGAGCTCAACTGGAGCATTAGTGTCTTTTTGGAGGTGGGTAGAAGATTTTACTACATTCCATACTCTTTTTTTGTTTTTGCCGGCATTTTGAAGTTCATTACGTTCATATGTTAGTTTTGTCTTTTTTAATTGTTTGTTGAGAAAATTGCGATATCTGTAGTAGGTAGTTTTTAGAATATCATTTTTGGGGTCTGATTTGAGTTTCTTGTGCAGTCTGTCGCGATGCTTCATACACCGCAGCAAGGCTGGAGTGATCCATGGTTTTATTATTCTTTTTCGCCTAGGGACATGTTTGGTGGTGGTATTAGCTTCGATTACAGCGGAAACCGAAGATATCAAATGATTAGTGGCTACATCTACGTCCGAGGCAGCATAAATAGAATGAAAATCAACGGTAGCGAGATCTTTACCTAGCTTATCGTAGTCTATTCTAGATAGTGTTAGAAGGTTATTGGTGTATAAAAGTTTGTTCTGGAGGGAGAACAGGACAGCATTGTGATCCGTTAGAGTGGTGTTGAACACAAGTGTTTTAGAGGGTAATTTAGTTTTGAGCATAATATGATCATAACAGGAGTTATCCCTCGTGCGGAAGGTATGTGCTGGTAGTAGACCGTGAAAAGAAGTTATGTTCAGATAATCCTCAGAGTGGTTATCCGAATTGTCCTGTTTAATGTCGATATTTATGTCACCGGTAATAATTATGTTTTTAAAACCTGAGAGTCCACTTAACAATTTGTCTAGAGAATTAAGGAATACAGTTGCGTTGGAGAAGCCAAACGGACGGTAAATCCCCAACACTGCAGTTTCTTTGTTAATTTTCAGCAATAGAGATGTACCCTCCTGGAGATTACCCTCTTCCATTTGGTAGTTACGTACGGTGTCACGGACGTAGAAAACCACACCATCATTTTGGTTTAAGTTATTGTATGTCTGAAAAGATCTAAAATTCGGCAGTATTGGTAGGTTTTTAGTACATGACAACCAACATTCGCTAAGCACAATAATATCAGGAATTATTTTTGTGCGGTGTAGTAATACCGTAAGCTCATCAAAATTTTTTGTAATACTGCGAATATTTTGGGTCAGAATTGAAGTTCTATTAGAACTGCACGGTAATAATGTTCGGCATGATTCTGGGTCACATTTATGAGCTTCCGATATAGAGAAAGTGTCGAGGTTATCGAAAATAGTGTGTTCAGAGTCGAATTTTACGGATGAAGTCGGGTGAGCAAACATGTATGCACAGAAATATCAAAACTGGCAAACAAAAGTTACGGTTCCGGCCGTCGGCTGTCGACGAGATCAATAATTGAGTACTGACAAAGTGTTTTATTATGCAAAGATTAAGGCTGGGTGAGTAAGTATGTAATAAGCTCGAATGTAAATATTGATTAGCGTCGTAAAATAGTCTAAGTTTATAGTAAGTTGTGTGTGTTATGTGTGTGTGTGAGTTAGTGGTCAGCTGGACAAGTAATTCAGCTTGGTGTATTAATAAATCTATTGTGATGTGTGTTGTGATATTGTGTGCAGGTTGTATGTTAAATTGGTATGAATTACAATACTTATACAAAAAGGTTCTGCAGAGAATTATGGTATTGTATAAAAATAAACTTATGTGATAACAGAGTAAATTATGGAATGGAGATGCAAATAGATCAAAGAAACATGCTAATAAATAAGCAGGAATTTCAGAAAGTAGTCATTGGTTTTTCAGTGAGGCAAGGTCAGATTCTTGTTTTATCTCAATGCGGGCACTACCGTCGTCTTTACGCAGGTATATTCTTCCCATGGAGCACCAGCAGTACTTGTACTTCGAAGATTTGGCGAAGTCGCGGGTAATCCCGAAAAGTTTGCGATCTTTGTTGGACAAACTTTCAGATACGTATATTGGTTTCGACGGCCCTGGGAACCCGGCTACTTTTGACGATAACTTGTTGTTTGGGTTCAGTTTGTTGTATTCCCTTATTCCGTTAAGGATTCTGTTTTTTGTGATAACTGTAGAAAACTCCGTTACGACTGTAGAATCACCGCTTTTATTTTTTAATCTATAGATATCTTTTATTTCTTTCTGCTCGATAATGACGTTAGCCGCATTGCATGTTTTTTGCACGATATCACAAAGATTTTGTTGGGATTCATACTTGACGTTCGGTGTTGATGGTATGTTACGGAACTCTAAAACTGAGAACTTGAGCCTTTTTTGTAAATCATCGAATTTTGCTTCGAGTGAGGATATGTACTTAGCGTTTTCTGTGCGCTCCTGTTCCATGGCGAAGACCCTTTCTTTCATGTCCTCATACTGTTTCGACATAAACTCCATAGCTTTCTTCATTTCTGCACTGGATTTCTGGATACTGAGATTCTGCACTTTTAGTTCTGCGATGTCCGAGCAGAGCTTTGAAAGAGTGACGCTCTGTTCCTTTTTCCAGTTATTGAGTAGGGTAATGACCTCGTTCTTATGCGACGATGACATTTCGCCTGAGTTGTCCTCTGTGTCATCTCGTGGTCTTTTATTACGCCTTCCCACAAGGCTCAAAGGGGTCTCAGGGTCAAGCTTAGAGAGGTCTCCTTCGGACGATACTTGATGGACAGCGGATCCATTTGGAGATTTAGGCATCTTTGATATTCAGTTGAAAAATGGTTAGGTCCTAAGTTTATGTAGTTACGTACGTCAATTATAGGTTGGTCCTCTGGTGCGCTCAGCGATGATGTCAGGGAGGGTCAGTTTATGTTGGACGAGGAAACAAAAGGCAGGCGGAGGCTCGGGCGCAGGTGTTGTGAGGCAGAATGCGAATATATAACTATCTCACGGTTGCTGTCCTGCTTCCGCAAACGGGTCTCTGCACAGCGAAGCTCCTTGTAGGTATGTGCTCCTGGTACTAAGGTTGATTTTATGCGATGTATTTTTCTTATTTGATTTAATACACTTTATTCTACGGAAGATGCGCGTGCGACACGTCCGAACACTAGCGAAGCCGCGGGGGGAGAGGAATTCTATGCAGAATGTATGGGACGATTGTGGAATGATCATAAGAGGTTGTATTGTGATGATTATGAAAGATAAGCTAAGGCGAATCTCTGTCTTTGAAATCAAAGATTAGACTTAAGCCAGAGAGAAGAGTATAGATAAATAATGGAATCAGAGTCTAGGATACTTTTCATTGACATTTTAACCATGACACACTACACGGTACATAATGAGGTTTTATGAAATTTGGTGTTAGGAGTAAATTCAATGACTTGAATCATACATTGTTTTGATTCAGTTATATAACATTAACAGGTTTTATCTGTATTTCATAATTCGCTCCAACTAATAGGCACACTGCAAACAAGACTGTTCCTTTGCTTGGCTTTGAATTTTGTCCGAATAATCATCAAAATAAGTTGAATATTCGTCCGATGAGTTCCGAGTTTTGGTAGGAACAGTTTTATTTGTTACATTCTCCGAAAGGTTAGTAATTTTTATTTTGGGTTGAGATTTTTGAGTAGAACCTTTTGTCAGTTGGATTTAAATGGCTGGAACTATCAAATGCAACACTTTCATTCTTTGACCAGGGTCATTCGTATATTGGTTCAATTTCAAATCAATAAAAGAGTATTGGTTGGACTGAACAGATGAGATCACAGGGTCGACTGGCCTTCCGGTTCCTCGGCAGAGAAGAGACTTGTTGCCCTTGGGAAGGAGATTTTTATTCATGACTAAATGTTTAAAGCTTGGGGATTCAATCCATGTAACTGTTTGCTGACCTTTTGGTTTAAAATACACACCACACAAAATACATTCTGGGAAAAGTGTCAATGAAAATTTTTCTAACTGATTATATTTGTGGATCTCTATTTTGAGTCAAGAGAATTTTCCTCCGTTGAAGTTTTAAGTCAACTCCAGTAAATTGGGGGTCGGATGTAACGATACGCCTTCATGTTTAGGCGCACCGTCTCCCCACAAATATAATATTTCTTATAAATAACTTGATTTGATAAAAAATATCTATTCGTAAAATTATAATTCATCAAAATCGATTTGAGGCATTTTGAATTTCGCGCCATTTCAGACGATATCGAGCTCTTATTGGTCAGATAGTTGTATGACCGCCACGAGAAGAGAATCTGCAAGTAAACAAAAGTTTACATACTTTCAGATTAATAATTAGTTGAATATTGTTCGAAAAATAACGATCATGTTCATAAATTAAAGTAAACTTGAATATAGCATTTTGATTAGTCAAATATGAACCAATGGCATTCAGAAATAAACTTGCTATTTTGTTAACAATATTGTTTGTTAATCCATTTAATTTAAATATTGTTCATTATAAAATACAGTGTAAATATTTATCAAATTATAATACACATCAAATACCATTAACATCAAAACGAAACAAAAATAATGTTAATCAAATGACTGACAAGTTCATTCATTACTGTCTGAAAGGATTACAGTACCTCTCCGTGTTTATAGTGTATTGAGTGTGGCGAAAAAAGGAACTAACTAGACCGTCAAGATCATACAATATAAAACTTCTTGTTCCATGTACATACATAGAATCGCAATACAAAATGACCCTAAGATAAAAACTCACTGTTTTACGTGGAAGGTCTATTGGTTGTTCATATCATATATTTGATATTTTCTCCAACATGCAGCGCCACACTAAAATTCATGGGATGGAGCTGGCACATTCTATACGGAATTGTTGCGAAATTTGATCAAACTTCTGATTAAATAAATAGTGGGAAGTAAAAAATAACCAATTCATAATTTTCGACTTAATATCTCATGCAATTTACGTAAAATCCTTAATTTTGTAGTAAATGGGAAAAGCGCCATCTGTTCTCAAATTAGAATACTTTTAGGGCTAGCCTCCTAGGCTAACTTCAGGTTCGTATCCGGGAGCCAATGCTATTGATTCGTGGAGGGTAGTGTTGGAAAAATCTTGGCTGAGATTGTTGCCGTCCCTTTTTGTTCTCTTATGAGCGACAGTGACAGGTATGAAATTTTATTGGTTAAGTCATGATTTTTGTAACTACGAATTGCTACCATTGGTTATTACTCGACGAATTTTAAAAGTTTTGATTCATTAGCGATTTTCAAGTTTTCCGTGGTAATCGTAATTTTGTCGTGTTACACAGACGCTTCCTTGAAAAAACATGTGGTTGTTTCACTTTTTGGAAAGGCGCCGGGAGCGACGGTCGCAACTTTGAAGAGGCTTCTTGGTTCCAGGGAAGGCGACGGGTGCTGGTGGTGCCATGGCGTCTGCAGCTATTTATCTGGTCAGATCTTTCCTTATATTTCGTAGATACAGAATATAACAGTGCAATATAAAGTTTTGTAATCGCGTAACGTAAGAAAAAGCGTATGAGTATGAGTGTCGGTACTAAGCCGTGTCTGCCATATTGTTTCCTAGTCATTGTAACTACGTAAATGAAATTCACATTTTTCTTAAGTTAGAATCTTGTAGAATGTTGTTTAAAATCTGTGATATTCTGGTTCTACATCATTGTCATGTGTTTTAGCTTATCTCCGAGTACTTTTCTACATTCTACATTTTTACTTCGGATTGTGAGTTCTACCTACGATAATTTTATGTGTACATTTTCAGGAATTTTCCATACGTTTTGTACTATTGTATCTGTGTGAAGCTGTGATTTAAGTGTACCTATTTTTAAGAAATTATATTTTGATTGAACGGTAGGTAGTTATAACCACGACGCGCGGGTATGGAACGGTAGGTAGTACGTTGCGCGGCGCGCTTTGCCTCGTAGGTGCATTTGGTTACAGCCTTCGGTACTCATAGTGCGTGAGCTAGATCGTAGGTTCGATTTCGTTTAAATTATTTACAGTTTCTTCCGCGGGATAGTTCTCGTTAGGTCACGGGACTGCGACATAGTTGTTGGTTAATTTGCAGAGTAGGATTGTTTCAAGATTTTGTGCGTCAGAGGGTACGTTTTGGTATGACGATATTTCAATAGGTTAGTGTAAATTTGTGTGTCTACCTAGCAGGACCCAGTAATATTTCACAGGCATGCCACGTCATGGGAACGAAAAGTTGACCTACATTCAATCTAGTATGTAAAATGTAAGTTCGTAAATTTGTAAGAAATGTAGTCGCACTTATTCCTCCATAGCAAATTCGGTGGTGTAGTAGCACGACATGTCGATATCCAGAAATTATTTATCTTGTTGCGGAACTTTTGTACTACTTTTAAGCTAGTTCGAGTCAGACGTGAGAAGCGGTCACCCATCCATCAGCGGTCACTCATCCATTTTAAATCGTACAATTTTTATTAGTGAGAAATAGTTTCAAAAATAGTTCGAATTTGTTGATACATTGTTCTTAGATTTACCCTGCAGATATTTGAGGCGTGGTTTTAGATTATTGTTAATTTGTTAGTAGTATAGCCAGATTGTTTAGGATATTGATATCAGAATTAGGTGTACCTACCGGGAATTCGACGGATCTTCAATATAGGTGGACATTCCGGGCATGCGATGGATCTTCAAGAATAATAGGTGTACCTACCGGGAATTCGAAGCTTCAATAATATTAGGTGGACATTCCGGGAATTTGGCGGACCTTCGAGAATCTTGAAAGGATACTACTACTGATAGGAACGGATATTATTATTTTAGATTATTTAGGTACTGCAGTTCCAGTTTGATTCCGAGACGTGGATGTTCCAACCAGAAGGGAGACATTTACAGTTTTGAAAAGGTAATATCTACCTTTTATTCAGTATTTAATGTTCATCTACATATTTTGGCTACAACTAAATATTATTCAAAATTCAGAAATGCAAAGTTTAATAATCTTTTGATACATCTTTTTATACCTAATTCAGGAAATATTTTAATTCCATTTTTTGAATATTTTCTCATCAGCAATTTTACTAATGACATTTTAGTAATAGTTATCTAACTAACATTTTAAACGGATTTAGAATAAATGTCATATTTAGATTCAAGGCCATACTCAAATGCCAAGCAGTGGAAATATTGAGCATTTAGAGAGTTACATTTCCGTAACTTTTATTCGTATAAAGTTTCTTATTGTTTTGATATAACTTAACCAAATGTTTATTACCAGCCTTTTACGTTGTATATGGAGTTGCATAGAAAGTTTGCAATGTCAAAAGTAATAAATAAAGAAGTTACTTTTATGAAAGTGATGTTGAGTTTGAGCGTACTAGGACAAAGCCTTAATAGTTTTCTCTAAATAAAGAATGAGAAGCTATACAAGTACAGTTCGATTCACCATTTCTTATTACTTAGTTCAAGGAAACTAGGTTTGACAATTTTAAAATACAAAATTGATGTTACTTTTTAGTAGAAGGTTGAAAATAAATATTTACCTTTAATTTAAAGTAAATTCTGCGAAAGTTTCAAATATGTTTTGCTTGCAGTAAATTCTCTTCATATTTTCATTTTCTTTTATTTTGAAATAGATTCTTTCTGATTTTGTAATGGAAGATTAATGTTTTTTGTTTTCAAATATATAATTTTCATAGATTCACAATTCTAGTAAACAAGTAAATCTAGATGTTGTGAATTCATTTGTTCCATTAAACTCAGTAAATGTAAATTCAAAAGAAATCCTGATATTAAAATCACAGTAAAACTAAAGTTACCACATCATTAAATACAAAAATGAAATACATTATACTCAAATTAAATAATGAATTAATGTGAAAGGTTTTCATTTGGAATACCTAACCATACACTAGGTTCAGGAACAAACCTAGATTTGATGGAAATACCCTCTTATCCTTTTGTATACTTAGTAAAGTATGACTAGACTGACTGACAAAAATATTGCATTTTGACTTGAATTAAAGATACTTCCCCTCATATCAGGATTAAATATATTGGAGGAGCTCTGTCCAGAGTCTGGCTGACGAGGAGCACTGCACGGTGGCGGGAAAAGGGCGGTGCCCCGGCTTTACCAAAAACACAAAAGTGCTGTTGTAGTTTTATCTTGTTTGATTGAAACAGCTAACTTATTACAATATATTTGAATGCTAAGATTATTAGTCTTCCTCACCCTCTAAAATCTTTATTGTTGAACATTTGCTAAGTATTAGAATTATTTTTAATCTATTCATCTTCATCATCACTTTCGTAAGTTTAGTATTTTCTATTCTAATTAACTATCAATAGGCAAAGTAGGTTATACCATTCGAGTCATTAAAGTTCAGGGGTTACAACAGCGGTTCACAACTTTAGGTCCTATTATACTACTAGACGTTCATTTGGCCAAATACTAATCTTATTAACTAGAAACCAATTCTGTTACTTTAAGTTCTTTCTTTTCCTCTATTTACAGTGTCTTCAGCCTTGTCCATGTCCAGCCTTCTGGGAATCGTGTCTGATGGATCCGTGCTCTATCTATGATTAGCGTCGCGTTTAAGTGTAGTTAATAATAATTTCCTTGAAGTGATTTTCTTGCAACTGAAGAATTTTAATTAAAGTTTTCGTATCTTAAATTTCATCTTTACATTTACTAAAATCATCCTTTAAATTCTCAACATTTAGCTTTTCTTAATCTTTCTTAATTTCCTTTTCTTCTCTTTTTATAATTAGGGTTAAAAAAAAAATAGGGCTAGGTTAGGTAGGGTAATGTTACATACTGTTACTTATTTTCGCCACAGGAACATAAGTCAAAGGTACAAAAAAGTTAAACAAACAAAAAAAAATAGAAACATGAAGTCTTTTTTATATGATAATTTAACTTTTTTGTACCTTTGACTTATGTTCCTTGGCGAAAATATCTAACAGTATAGTCACCAGTAAAATCTCACCCTATATGCTCCCATCTTGTCTTCACAGGGCAACCACCCCTGTACTGTTTGCACAGTAACCTACATTACTGGCTGCATGAGGGATGGCATCATTAATGATCATGGAACTGAGACCGGTTGTTTAAGAGGAACTATTGAGGAGCGGCAAGGAAACCCGATATGGGAAGCCGCAAGATTCACTTACAATAGATGTTTTGACGAAGGAAGTAGGGTAACCCTTTCTGGTAGCTAATAAATTACTGTGTAATAAAAAGGAATATAAAATATGATCCTGTGTATGAAAACTAAAATTCTTTGTAAACACAAAATGTAAATACAAATTTGACACTAATACTAATTTGACACTAAAAATATTAAAGTCTGTAAACTAACATAAGAATAGATAATAATACTTGTAAGTAACCCCTATTATGCAGCGCTTGCGTTTAAGTAAGCATACTTATTTAAGCAGGTATTTTTTGAGTTTCTGTGTTTTTTTTAAAGATGGAAATATTTCAACCAATAACAACATAACTTGCAGTTGTTTTTTCTATAATCGTCTTTTGTTTTTCAAAATATTTATGTCTGTGTTTACCTGCCTTTCATAAGTGATTTCTAATAAAATGTTGCAATATTCTTAAGCTCAGTCCTGTACAGTCACCATTTTCACACCCGTGCTAATGATCAGAGGGACATGATTTGGGGACAGCGACCCTCCGTGACTCGGAATGCATTGGTGACATCGTCTCGACGCGACGCGGCCATCGGCGTATCACTTCTGAAGCAATTTCTGAACTGTCACAAGTTAAAACAAACGAGGGTGGCTTTGAGCGAATAGACACGTTTTTAAATGAATATTTAAGATTTTGATCTGTTTAATAAAGCTATTACGTAAGTACTTAAGCGATTTTGAAAAAAGTAATTAGGAGAATAATTTTTTTTTTTTTAGTTTCTGTGGCATACCTACTTAATTAATGAGAAAGTAGCTACTCGGTAAGTGGATAAGTTTTTATTTATTATGTTCTAAATTTGTATTGATGCCCATTTGCGGCAGTCAGAAAAAAGGTAAATATGCCTTTATGTCTTTGAAAGTGAAAAAAACGGTAGATCTAATACCTCCTTTGCGCAAAAAGTTACTTTTGCAACTTATAACAATTTTGTTGAAAATTTGTGCTTCGTCATATTTGTTTCGACGCCAATTAAAACTACTATAACTAACAATCATATTAAAACAATTTATACAAATGAGAAGTGCCGAAAACTGTTGCTATCAACTGATTGATTGGATTCCGTAGTGAGCCGCAGCAACAAAAGGGATCAGCGTTAGTTCAGGTCCAATTTCAATATGGACGTGTCGTATTGTGTGGCCGAGTGGTCGGAAGCATGCCCGATGGGCGTCAACGGCCTTTATTCGTCCTGTACACCAGATTTTATATAGGGTGCTCTTGTACGACAGATTTTATACAGGGTGTGAGTGAGGTGTCCTGCAAATTAAAATGGTTTGGCCAGTTAACGAAATTGAAACTGACTTGAAATTATTTAAAGAAAATAAGAAAAAATAGGACAGGGCAAGGAAAAAAAATGACTTCTTCATACTTGTCTCATACTACAAAATGACCATCTAAATCAGACAAAGTATGAGAAAGCTCATTTTTTGTTCTATTCCAATATAATTTATTTGTGAACCAACAACTGTCAGTTGTTCAGTTTTGTTTACCGAACAACCTCTTTTAGATTGCGGGACACAGTCACTTACACCCAGTATAGATTGCTCCGATATGTCCACCAGCTTTTATATAGGGGTGCTCCTGGCAGTTATGGGTTTCCGATAGGCAATGAACTGAATTGTCATGTCAGATATGACTGACCTTAAATTTGAATATCCTTGTAAGGCTGTCATTTAGAAGGGCAATTCGGTGATTTCCATTGAAATATTTGTATTGTGTCCTATTAGGTCTCTCGGAAATGTCATAATAGCTTATAGAAATGCCTTACCTCAGTCTCATTACGCTACAGCTTGTAATATAGTGCAACTGCGTCAGCACTGAAATAGTGCAGCTCCACTTTACTACTGGGAGAACAGTAGACCTTCGTTAACACTACGAGAAACATTTTGTTTGTATGATTTCTTCCAGCCAATCCAATAAATATGCTAATCGTGCAAAGCTAAGATAAGTAGATTAAAATCATCGCTCAATCTATCATTGCGAAATAAAAAAGTTTAAAATTCAATCAATCAAACTCGGCATAAATTTTAATTGGCAGCCTTTCAAACATCCTGTGGATCGTCTATTCGTACGTATTCAATTCAAATTTTTGCCGCCCCTAGCCGGAGCGTGGAGAGGTAGTCGGGAGCTGGTAGCACCATTCACTGCAATTTGATGAAGCTAAAGCGCTGCCATTCAAGCAGAGTACCACACAATACCAAGCGGCTATGGGACCAAAATACTACGAGTATAATCCAACCAGGCTAAATCTAAATCGACATGTGCGCCAGTAAGTAATTTCTGAGAAAATTTTGAATTTTACGGGAACAAATAAAACCAAGAACGAAGGTACTACAACCTGTTCCTTATCTGGAGCAATACATACATGTCAGTAAAGACACCTCTTTGTGATTTTGGCGATCATCTGATCAGCTGATAATAGCAACTCACGGAAAACATCTGATGTAAAGAGACAGTATTCACATTTGACGTTTTTTTGGCGCCACAGCACACCACAAACGCCGAACCCTTTCAAACAGCAAAGCTAACGCTCGCAAGACTCTAGCGATTATTCTGACAGTAGTATACCACCCACTGGGCAAGATCATACTAGCATGCAGCGCTGCTCTCGCCATACACGCTTCTAGTACGCTTGCTCGGCGTTTCTGTCTCGCTACTTATAACTCCATAAATACGCCTTAATGTGAAAGGGCTAGTTCTGCGCCATGTATAGAAGATAGGCATT
>JARACY010004243.1:0-27950 GCA_029255725.1 Scrobipalpa atriplicella | reverse complement strand
GCCGGGACATCTTCACCTACTATTCCGTTAATCTCAATGCTGATGGGACAGTCAGTATGATTGCCACTGACCAGAGAGAAATCAGGCGTAGAACCGACTATTTACAATATTTACATGCCCATTCTACGTCATGAAAAATCTGGGTTTATCTTGGAATCTCACTTTTAGGATAATCAGTTATGTCCTAACCAAGCTAGAAACAATTGACATTACTAAATTGTCGTAAGTAAGATTCCATAAAAGTCGTAAAATAAGAGAGCATGCTATATGCTCAATTCTTGAAATTCCTTTTTTTAAGCGTGTAACGTCAGTTTACAAATATCAAAGTCACATTCATGTGTTTATATTCTATCTCTGTCTTGTGTCAAAGTTGACAACGGGACAACGCTATCTTAAAATTAGAATTAGAATCGTGTTGCGAGAATTGACACCACTGTCTCCCGCTACGAAGCCTGTTTTATATACCTACCTAGCGGTTATTTGACGCATCCACGCAAACCACGTATGATACATCTATGTAGTCGGTGTAGGAATTTACCCAGTTTTATAAAACCAAAGCGGGCGAAATGAGCTTAGCGCTGGGTCCTGAGTGTAGGCTACTTAGAGACCGCCCGCAGACAACTGCACTCCAAAAATGAACTCCTTATTTGGATATTTTCTTAGTGCGATAGCAGGATGAAGGTACTAACCGTGGAAAGTTATTAGCCTTTTAAAATGACTTGAAGTCATTACATTGCATTTGAATAAGCATTGCAATGCATTTATATATACTTACAGATCGACGGCAGACAAATAATGCACTCCAAAAATAAGTTCCTTCTTAGGCTCGTATTTATAAAGCGATCTCAAGATTGAGAGCGATATTAAGTATGAATTCGACAGGTCGTTTTGTACTGAAATGACATTTCTGATACACACTCAAACTCGCTGTCAGTCTCAAGAGGCGATTTTAAATACGGGCCTAACGATGTTGCGTCCTGGGTGTTGGCAGCTTTTACTCAGGCAAGATTTAGGTATTTTGGTATATTTGCCTATAATGCAGAGTGATTGAATCTGAACCTGACCTGCACGGTTCTATGATTTGTGGTATCGATACCGATATATTTATTGACAGCACTAATTCCTAGTGTTTCAGAGATTTTTCTTTCAATATTTGTAGGTTGTTAAGCTTTCGTAAGATCAAAATGGTTTTTAGCGTTGTTTTCGATTTATGCTGCATTTTCAAACAATTCGCAGAGAAGGCTTTTTGTTTCGATTCTTGTTTAGGTAAAGTCGAATAGTGAAGTCTTGAGTTGTGTTCATCATTCAAATGAATTCCTGTTGTTAGAGTTTTTAAACTGCCGTCATGTACAACACTTTTTTTCGTGAAAAATTGATTGTGATGTGTACTAAAACAATTTTTTTATTTGCACATCTCTGAATAACTCTGCCTTACAACTTCTGTAAATATAAAACTTATCATCGTATTAACTGCACTACCTTCATTTCGATATCGCACAAAAAAAACAGCCAAGTAAGGTTCATAAAGAAGTCTCTAAATAAGGCCTGTATTCAAATCAGCTCTCTCAAGAGTGACAGCGAGTTTGAGTTCGTATCAGAAATATAATTTCAGTACAAAACGGTCTGTCAAATCCATACTTAATATTGCTCTCAATCTTGAGATCGCTTTATAAATACGAGCCATAGTAGCCTACTCTACACTCAGAATAGCTATGCTCATTTTAATACAATACTAGGAATATCACACTTAGCAAAAAGTCAGTATGTTGCCAATAATCGATCTTCCCACTATTCATAAAAACAACATTTTCGGTGTCGTACTAAGAAGGAACTTATTTTTGGAGTGCATTATTTGTCTGCCGTCGATCTGTAAGTATATATAAATGCATTGCAATGCTTATTCAAATGCAATGTAATGACTTCAAGTCATTTTAAAAGGCTAATAACTTTCCACGGTTAGTACCTTCATCCTGCTATCGCACTAAGAAAATATCCAAATAAGGAGTTCATTTTTGGAGTGCAGTTGTCTGCGGGCGGTCTCTAAGTAGCCTACACTCAGGACCCAGCGCTAAGCTCATTTCGCCCGCTTTGGTTTTATAAAACTGGGTAAATTCCTACACCGACTACATAGATGTATCATACGTGGTTTGCGTGGATGCGTCAAATAACCGCTAGGTAGGTATATAAAACAGGCTTCGTAGCGGGAGACAGTGGTGTCAATTCTCGCAACACGATTCTAATTCTAATTTTAAGATAGCGTTGTCCCGTTGTCAACTTTGACACAAGACAGAGATAGAATATAAACACATGAATGTGACTTTGATATTTGTAAACTGACGTTACACGCTTAAAAAAAGGAATTTCAAGAATTGAGCATATAGCATGCTCTCTTATTTTACGACTTTTATGGAATCTTACTTACGACAATTTAGTAATGTCAATTGTTTCTAGCTTGGTTAGGACATAACTGATTATCCTAAAAGTGAGATTCCAAGATAAACCCAGATTTTTCATGACGTAGAATGGGCATGTAAATATTGTAAATAGTCGGTTCTACGCCTGATTTCTCTCTGGTCAGTGGCAATCATACTGACTGTCCCATCAGCATTGAGATTAACGGAATAGTAGGTGAAGATGTCCCGGCAGATAGTTCTCAATCCTTCAAAGTTTTATAAATTTATAAAATGCCACATCCAAAAACTCAATAAAATAGTCACCCACATCCCTCTATCCCTAGCTAGTCCGCAAGCCGAATGAAATTTCAGTAATTTCGTAAAGCGAATGCAAGGTACGCTCCCGAGCGGGATTTTCTTACAATCCCTGCTTTGTTTTCAAGTCTATTTGAAGTGGAAACACCAGAAAAACCTGACCTTTCTGCTCCTAACTGAAGTTACCAAAGTTGGTAGACCTCGCAGGTCAAGTTACCTGGTTTTAATGTGCTAATAGTATGCGGTCGAAGAGTGGCTTAATGAATTAGTAATAAGTTTATTATTGCTTGGGTTTTCTCGTTTTGGTGTGGTTAAACCTTCTGAATATTATATCTGTTTGGACGGATTAAGGAGCTTGATGTTTATATGCTTTTATTGTTATGATTTCTTGAGTGTTATTTTGGAATGTTATAAACGTAATCCTAAACGAAAACCTCTTTGAATAACTTAACTTGATCGTATAAAATTGTGTAGGTTTTATATTCAAAAATAACTTTTTTTTTTTAAATAGGCATAAAAGCCTCTTTGAGACGTTTCTTCAAAAGCTTCAAATATGGTTTTCTGCTCTTATCCTGTGTGAACACAATAAGTTCTGCTTCAGAAACATAATTTAATTTAGTAAACGTTTAGTTAGATTTGTTAACATATTTAATTACTAGAAAATAGGTTTCTTTTATAACTTTTTCTATAGCTCTGTATCTTTTTTTACAAATCAATGGCTCTTTATTATAGAGACTGATATTTGAATTGAATAAGTAATAAAACTAACACTTGCAGTCTTATTCAAAGTTAAAAAGAAACATTATTAGATACAAATAATTATTTGTCCTTGTACAGTCAGCTACACAAAGGCTAGCACAAAGGATTTAGATGTTAGAAATGACGTCAGACTTAAAACAACTTTCGCCGTGGCATTGACGAGTCTTTGGCCTTGGAGTAGTTTCTAGGTTATGTTCTGTTCGAGCTGGGATCAGAGATTGTACAACGTTTGACACCAACCGTTAACATAAATATCAGTACAAACGATACAGCTTATTTACACCTTAATCCCTTATAGGGTAGGCAGAGCCTAGTAAATAGTGTTTTTGTCACGTTAAGTTGTAGCTTATTTCTACAAAGGTTTAATTTGATCAACGTTAGTACAACTTGTTATAGGAACCTACAGCCTATTAGATTCATTTCTGGCATGAACAATCTTTATTTTATTTAAAACCTAAATATAATATATTTCTGTTTTTAGTTAACACTAGTTACTTAATAAATTGCTCTTTTACTTAAACGTACGTACTCTTGTATGAGTTTTGTTCTTTTATCTTTCTATTCTAAGCATTTTGCAAGAAAAATAACCTGCATAATATAGAAGGGATGTTCATTTGAAAACTTTCGACGTAGTACTAGCTTGTCCTTGGCCTTGCTGTACTTTCCAGGATCGTCAAAGATTAAGTACACTTCACAGAAGAGACATATTTAATTTCTGAATTAATATTTTTATGGCAAACATTTGAAAATAGAATTTCGCTTCAACATTTTTAATGCGAACGGCTAAGGAGTAGAACGCCCTGCCTGCGGATATGTTTCCGGAACGATATAACGTAGGCTTTTTCAAGGCAAGAATTAATAGGCATTATCGAGGTAAACATGCTCCATCATCAAATGGTTTTTTTTATTAATAAAAAAAAATACATATAGGTAGTTGTCTTCTGCGAAAAATCCCGACCTCGGGTTCAAAAGCCCAAGTGCCAAGCCATTAGATTTTTCTGACTTATCATAATTATCAATGTCAAAATTCACGAATAAGGGCTTTTCAATATGACAGTTGTAGAAAAAAAAGAAGATATTTTCTTTATTTCTGCCCCTGTAGCATGCCACCGCGCGATAACGAATTTATCGCATCTATCTGTCAAACTCCCATACGATTTGACAGATAGATGTGATAAAATGTGTGATACAACGGCTATCACGGCCTTACCGCGGCTGCATGCTACGGGGGCTGATAGAGGGCTTATCAAAACATGATCTGTCAATGTCATAAATGAAATATTTTTCGCATGACCATAGAGATGTTAGTATACAGCCGGTATACAGCCGGTCTCAAATTTTGACAGATCATGTACAACTAAAGCCATCTATCGGAGCTTTTAAAACTATTTACGTCACATTGAAAAGACCATTTTTGCCACAATCAGAGTCCACAATACAATAAGAAAATGGCAGTAGCTACCTGCAGCGAAATCTGAGCAGAATGATGTGACCAAATCACTGTATATCTATTGTAGGTAACGATAGATATACAGTGATTTTGCTCGCATATCCTGTAGCCTGTAGCCTGTAGCCGAGACAGGAGACAGGGTAGCTCGGAGCACGTTTCAAATGTCAGTCCCCGGGGCTTAGCCGAATGTGTTCCCCATGGCACCACTCCATTAAAGGGATCGATTGAGGGCAAACTTATGATTTTAGAGAATTCAGATAAATGTTTAAATAAAAGACTTAGGAATGTGGTAGATGGTGCGTGTGTTTAATAGTTCTGGATATTATACCTACATGGATAGACCTTCTGCCGCAGGATTATGAATCATTGTTATTTTTTTTATATATTTTTTTTATAAAAATTTAAAAGTCTACTCCAATAATTGTAATTCTACCAACTCTCCAGTACCAACAACCAAAGGAAACCTCGAAAAACATACGTCGCCTTTAAAACCTCTTAAACATTCCGTCTACACGACAAAACGCAAAACGCACGAACGCGAACGGTTTCAGTATTCGTCCGATGCGCATCCGTGAATAAATTACCCGATCCTACTCCTTGAGCGATTTTACAATACATTTCTGTGTCGCATATTTGATAGTGGCCGGTGGAGTAAAGTCCTTACGGAGTAGTGGCCAAGAGAAGGTCGCAGGAATGTTGGTCGTCCCGCAGCTAGATGGGTGGACGATGTAGTAAAGACAGCCGGTAAGACCTGGACAAGGCTAGCCCAAGATAGGCAGTCGTGGCACGAAAAAGAGGAGGCCTATGCCCTGCAGTGGGTAGACAAAGGGCTGAAATGATGAAATGATGATATTTGATAGTGACTGTCTGAGTTGTCTAGTGGTCTGAGCCACAGATTAGAAGAAGTCACTGGCGCTCCCACGGGCTTCCCATCTTGGTTACGATTCACACGCGAGGAACACAAAGTCTATTTTTAAAAATTGACAACCTATCTCTGTGTGAGATTTTCCCTAGTTTAATTAAGTCAGTTTAGGCTTAATCACCTGATTGTTTATCTGTAAGAAAACTAAGTTTCGGATTGCTGACTTTGATAGTGGTCGTTATACGTTACACGAAACCATGTCAGTGGCCTATTAGCTGTTACAAATAGGCGGTTCAAAAACTCTGACACCAGGCTTTATCAGATCGTCCATCGCTTCAAAAACTCCACACGATATTAAGAAAAAATCATAAAAAAGCACTTGTTGTTTTAACTGAGAGCAAAACGAGCAATGCAACGTCAAACTGCTTTCGCCATGCTTCACTACCTACCCTCCCTTGCGCATACATCATCAGCTGATCGATCTTAATGGAGTGGTAGGCTGAGATTCCGGAGTGCGCCCAGGGGAGTGTCATTTGAAATGTACGTGACTGCTTATTCTATGGGTTTTGATAGGTATATTTTAGACACCGATTGAAAAAACGGCGATATCTGCAAATACTGTTCAAACTTTCGCCAGCGCTTGAAGCGTTGACGGTTGAAGTCGTTGACTCCCTGCCTAGTCCGTACAAAAAGACATATTATTAAATACGTATGTGTTTTCAATGTTAGGCGATTTAAACATTCTAATACCAGCATGTTCGTTCATCACGTCGTTTTTTGACGACTGAAGAAGTGACTTGAATCTGAAAAATTATCTTCGTTTTATTTCTTGCGTCCTGCCCTGGTCCTATAATGGAGCGATAGGTAGAGCTTCCGGCAGTGCACCCTGGGGTCGTACATTCGAAATCAACGTATCTTACTACTGCAATGTTGCTTGTATATAGGGAGGTATTGTACAGGGTGTGAATTGACCACATTAAATTAACTGTAGCGGCTTAAACAAATGTTTAGAAATACAGGCCTTACTATGAGTCAGTACGAAGCATGCCACGGGGTTGCGCGACAAACGTGGTGACTGTCGCCCCACAAATCCCACAATTTATTCCGTTTCCGTGGCCAGGCCCTAAATCCCTAACAATAAAGGAGTGTTGCATCTGCACAACATACTCTTTGCCAAAATCTAAGCTATGAAATAAAATGACTGAACAAATGCAGCGCGCTTAGATTACAGCATGTGGCGATATCGTACAAGCGACCTTGTGCCCTTTTACCAAAGGCCAAGGTTTATTTCTCCTTGTTCAAGGGTAGCTCGTGTATTCGTGCTTTGTGACGTCATTAGTTAAGTGGTTAAAGAGAAAGTCCTTTGTACGTAATGTAGATAAATATTGCATTAATGTGTTGGGAGTACCACTGTATGTACTTTTGTACATTTGAAATGAGAAATAGTAAAATATCTTCAAACAAGCTTGCAAAAACTGAAAGGGGTTGCTCAGTCAACGAAACTGAACAACTTTCACCTGGAAATTCCCATACAAAATGACCACCTCCATCAGACAATAATGTATGTTAAGGCCTAAAATTGTTTTTGTTTCCTGAACGAATTTCCCGGTAAACGTTGTTCAGTTTCGTTGACTGAGCAACACCTTTCAGTTTTTGGTACGCTTGTTTGAAGATATTTTACAGTTTGCGGGAAGCTGTCCCTTACACCCCCTACTATAGACTTACACGCTAGGTAAATAAGTATATTACTTCTGGGTGACTAAAAAAATTTAAAACGTTTATACTTAAGACTGATGGCTAAAATATTGTGGATTTCATTCATAATTTTCAAAAAAATGCACATTTAGATTTAATAATCGAGTAAAAAATATAGAAGTTATTGATTTGAGTAGTCAAGTATTTACGAGGAGTGACGTCATACCTCGCTATTTTCATACAAAAAAGCGTTTTTAACATTTCATAAAAAGTTGCTTATTTGACCGTAGGAAACTAGCAGATTAAGGCCCGTATTTATAATCAGCTCTCAAGAGTTTGACAGCGAGTTTGAGTTCGTATCAGAAATGTCATTCCAGTTCAAAATTACCTGTCAAATCCGCACTCAATATTGCTCTCAATCTTGAGATCGCTTTATAAATACGAGCCTAAGGAAATTTCATATCCTGTCAAAGAGTGTAATATCATTTGGATATAATATAGCAAGTGCTTTGCTATTTTTCTTAGAGAAAATGAGGTATGGTATATCTCAATGTAACAACATCGCGAACAAGACATCCACTCCGTCACGAAACACAGCCAAAAAAATAAAACACAAGAACACAACACACAAAAACATAGCACATCACCAACACTCGAAATTGTCGAGCGCAAGCGAAGTGAAAACATGAGTGAAATACACGAGCCGTCTGCCGAAATACACCCCTTTTGTTTTCAATGAAAATCAAAAAAGAATTCCGCATTCATTAGCGAAGGGTGTAACTTACACTGGGGAACCCACCTGGCTGTGTATTATGGAGAAAACCTGCCAAGAAATATGAGTATGACACCAGGGTTTAGTTTTAAATTTCGTCCATGCGGGATTGAAAATGTTAAGGATTTTTCATTTAAAAGCCATAGGTTTTATTTTATTAGCTTCCATGCTGGACTGGGATAGAAAAACATAGAATTTGCCAGTTGCATTTCCTCCCGGGCATGCTGTAAAAACCAGCTAAGGGATTCGAGGTTTCAGTATTGTAATTTAGGCGATGGGCTGACAACCTGTCACTACAGCAATATACAGATAAATCTGGAATAACCCTCAAAACTTGTCAGACGTGGCGGAACGACCTTTGTTTAGGTCGTTTACGCTCTGCCTACCCCATTAGGGATAAAGGTGTGATTATATGTATGTATGTATGTTTATTATTACACTGATACACCAAGATTTACTGCAGAATTTACACAAAATCAAAACTTTTGTTTCAGACTTTCATAGACTAATATTACAGAAATCTTTGCATTCATAAAGTTGATTAAGACTGTGTTCCTTTAACAGGTAACTCAGGCCCGTATTTATAATCAGCTCTCAAGAGTGACAGCTAGTTTGAGTTCGTATCAGAAATGTCATTTCAGTACAAAACGGGCTGTCAAATCCATACATAATATTGCTCTCAATCTTGAGATCGCTTTATAAATACGAGCCTCAGTGCCTTCTATTGAACAACTTTCTCAAGGGTTGGGACGCTCTGCATACAATGCTATTGATTCGTGGAAAGCATGACTGAACTAAATCTCAACCAAATTTTGTTGCCGTCCCTCAGGGATAGACATTGTCAGGTGACCATTTTAGTCAAAATTTAATTATTTCGTGCGCATTCGAATCGATACCATTAAATACAGAACAACCAAGTTAAATAAATGTGGGTCGAGAGTGCTGCATTTTATGGGAAATGTTCAAAAGGGCGTTTGCAGCCATGTTCGCGGCGTTAGATATATTTTCGTCACATTCATGTACTTTATATACAACGTGTAACATAAAGGGTATATGCATCGTGAAATGTGTGAATCTACCCATGGAACTGAACAACTTTCCCTAAGGAACATAGGTCGAAATACAAAAAAAGAATTTTTATCTTTTATACAAAATGCATCAGCTGATAACGTATTTACTATGGGAAGTCAAAATTATTTTTTCTATTTCAACCTATGTTACTTAGGGAAAGTTGTTCAGTTCCATGGGTAGATTCACACATTTCACGATGCATATACCCTTTATGTTACACGTTGTATATCACTCTCTTTTAGTTGATAAGCAGCTGGTATAACATTTTAATATAACATCTATAAGCTATGTTGATATCAAGTCAATCTTGTGGCTGTAACCATGAGAACGAATCACGGTTGGTAAGGAAAATGTTTTCATGTGTGTATTTGTATGGTACCTATATTTGAAACGCAATTCGCAGGTTATTAACTGGAAAAGGAATAGGGAATCCTTGTAAACCCCATTTCAGTGGATTGTGTGCACGAAATAACATATAATATCACATACGTATGTTAAAAGGTACATTTATTCCTATAAATTATGTTTACAGTCATACATATATCACGCCTTTATCCCTATTGGGGTAGGCAGAGCGTAAACGACTTAAACAAAGGTCGTTCCGCCACGTCTGATAAGTTTTGAGGGTTATGAAAGAACTGTATATCGCTTGAGTGACAGGTTGTCAGCCTATCGCCTAAATTACAATACTGAAACCCTCGAATCCCTTAGTTGATTTTTACAGCAGAAGAAGACAGCATGCCGGGGAGGAGATGCAGCTGGCACATTCTATTTTTTTCTATTACTTCATCCTCATAAAATAACTGACAACCAGATAGCAACCAGAATAGTCCCGCAGCCATTTTTAATTTGTACTTGAAGTTAAAACCTGAGGGCACACAAGAGAAGTCTCCAGCGATCACAGAAAAAAAAACACATTTGTTTTGATGAACGAGGGTCGCAGTTGAACTGAAGAGGGAAATATGCGACAGTGTTCGTAGGTTAATACGTCAGGGCTTTTAACTCTTTATTTCAAGTCAATGTCATGTGATTCACGTGTGCATGTGTGCGTGTTTGTATGCAGGAGCGACCTCTGCCATCTATGTAGGTAAGCTGTGCTACAGCATTTTAAGATGCAGTGTTTTACAGATTATATTCACTTTAGAAGTAAAGCATCTTCAAGCACTGCAATGTTTTGCATCTATGGCGTAGCATGCTACGATTACTACGGCGTAGCAGAGAGACGATTGAAAATGTATACTTTCTAATATATATAGTTTCTAGTTTAAATGTATAGTTTCTAGTTTCTAATAATATAAGAAGTTATTTTTTACGCTCAATTCCATTATTTCGGCCGATGAGCGTTGTAAAACGATCATTCCACGGAGTGGCAATTACCTAGCTTCGTTTGTTTCTTACAGCTTATTCAGAGAACTTGCAGTTGCGTGTACTGTACATACCACATGGGTGTTCAAATACTTAAATTTTAATAAACCGAAAACCCCGGGTCCTTCTTTAAAATATAAGGCTCGTATTTATAAAGCGATCTCAAGATTGAGAGCAATATTAAGTTTGGATTTGACAGGTCGTTTTGTACTGAAATGACATTTCTGATACAAAATCAAACGCGCTGTCACTCTTGAGAGCTGATTATAAATACGAGCCTAAAAAACTTAGCTAAATACTAATTTGAAAGCCCAAACTTTTATCAGCTTAACATTTCGAACCTAAAATTCCGGCCGAACGAATGAAAGTGCTTAATCGCGCAAAACTGTATTGAGTTATGTAAAGCCACGCACTTTGAATACAAACTGCTTAATCTAAACATATAATAAAACTCTAGCAGGCTTGTGTTGTGTCTGTACGTTTAAATTTATTATTAAGTTTAAAATTATGACGACATCAAGACCAAAACAAAAATTTTTGAATTTTATGTCTGTCTGTATGTTACCTCAACGCCAAAATTACTGAACAGATTTTGATGAAACTTTAATTATTAATCTGAGCATTACCTAGAATCAAATATAGAATAAATTTTATCACGCTACCTTAGGGGGTTTAAATTTGTAGTCTTTTCTGGTACTTTTTATAAGATAGATTCGTTTCATCACGTTATTTATTTAACTTGACATTGAGAAGACAAAGTTTAGTTTAATAGCAGTAGTTCTTCAATTTCATGATTTTTTGTAATATTATTATGACTATATCACGCCATAAATAAAATTTTAAATATAAAAAAGTTTAAAGTTGTTTACAACCACTACGCGGACGAAGTCGCGGGCATAGTAATATTAAATATAGCGCGCAATAAAACAAATAAATTATTCCGCTATGGACGGCCATTAAAAAAGTTATTTATCGCTGAAATTAAAATGGCGCTGAATTATGAGTTTTGGGTTTTCTGGGAGAGATGCGGGATGGAATTCGTGATAATTTATTTAGTTTCAGAAATATTTAAGTTTTAATCTGAAAATAATTAAAAAATATACATAGGTGGACAAAAATGCAGGGCGAAACTGCTAGATGGCTATTTTATTTATGGGTTAGGTACATTCATGACTAAATGAGTTTTGTAAATGAGGTATATTCCCGCGGCAAAAAGAAGCCGTCGCCGAAAAATAAACATAGATATAGAGACGGAGTTACTTTAGCAAAATAATTAGCCTTGAAAAAACCTGTCTAGGATGTAGGAACTCGAATTTAAATTTCATTGACGAATAAATCTTATCTACCTTTAAACGTGTGTCGTACGTGTATATCCATCTCAAACGCGTAGACCACTTTGAGATCTGAAACCTAAATTATGCACTTATAGACATATTCCTTCTCAAATGCGTAGACCGCTTTGAGATCTGGAACCTAAATTATGCAGTAGGTATCTATATACGTAGCTTACTCTAATCCATTACTAATACGATTTGCGTGATTATAATCAATATGCACAAATCGCACTCAAATACAAATAGGGTTGCCACGTGTTGAGATAAAACCAAATAAAAACAGATATTGATCTAACTTTATAAGTGATGAAACTTCTTATTTTCTAACTAAGCCACGGGAAAACAAATTCGTCTTTTTTTCAACGTTAACAAAATAATCTAAAATCAGCATAAATTAAAGATTAACAAACATTTTAACTAGTCCTACTGATTTACGAATTGGCACCTTATTTACAAACTCAGCTACAGATTTTACAACTCATTACCATTTTATGTTGTACAGCTTCAACATAAGCTCCTCAAAAAAATATAGTTCGTACTTTAATAGAATACATCCAAATATTATAATTAAGCATGTGAAAGAATACAGACGTTCCAGTCACTGTTTCTGATAATAATTGTTCGGGCTCCTCATCCTTATTAGGCGGTTGGTTTAAAAAAAAATTACACCAGAGTTCTTTAGTTTGGTCTTCGACAAGAAAACCTATTCAACAGAAAAAATATTAACTTAAATCCGTTAAAAGTAATTTCATTAAAATAAGTTACAGTTGGGCAAACCTCAGAAAACTTAGGCTAAATTTTTGTCAACCCTACACTACACAGATATAGCGCAACCTCATTACATGCGCCGTTGATCAGTCCAGATTAATCTAATGGCTGTGTCCTAGTTGAAATGATCAATGCAATGTAATGAGCAATAATCCCAATGTGAATCAAATTCACAGAGAAATCATATGTACAGAAAACCAGTCTCTTTGATTAGGTTCAAAACATGGTATATTACAAACACTGATTTGAGAAGTCGCTGCCACTCCCCTAGCTCCCAACCAACGCCTTTTACTCTTCTGTGATTGCAAACTAGATATTGGTAGCAATTCGTGGTTGCAAAATACGCGACTTAACTAATATAAGTCCATACCTGTCACTTTCTATCATGAGAGAACAAACGGGATGGCAATAATTTTAGGTTACGAATCGGGCCCATTGCAACACACTAAAATATTATCTCACAAATAGGTTTGGATATTTGGATGTTTGTTAACTTGTAAACTCACACTTTAAATGTATATCAATTCTTTTATTATTATTTTTTGTATTGTTTAGATTCATATTATGACATTCAATAAACAAGTATTCCATGGAATCTATGTTGAAGAATAATTTATTCATTATTTCATTATAGCCCCGCTAGAAAACTCATTCTAGCCGCGGGAACTGTTGAAAAGAATAGTATATTAGGCAACGAGGGAATAAAGCAGTGTCTAACGTCACGGGCAGCATATTGAATCCTGAGCGGAATGAAGGATTCTAGGATTAATTCCCGAGCGCAGCGAGGGAATTAAATCTTTAATTCCTGAGCGAAGCGAGGGAATTATGACAAGAATCCTGAATGTAGCGAGGGATTCAAGTCTGCCCAAGGCGAAGACACATTTATTCCCGAGGAGCATACTATATTTTACACACCTACTGCACAGATTACTTAGACGGTGGCAGGCGTCTGTAAGATAATAAAGCTCAGAAATATACCTAATCATGTAATATTGATACATAAATAAATATTGAAAACATACCAGAAGCAACAGATCCGAAAGTCAACTCACACTCACTGAACTACACTTCACGTTCACAATCCACTACCTACGTATTTTTCCAAAAAACGAATTGATCGTTTTTAACATATTCAACATAAATAACAAAATACGATAAAATACTAGTCACAATGTCTTCTGGAGTCAAAATATTAATTTCACTCGACAATTTACGAAATGGAAGTAATATTCAATGAGAGAAAAACTTTCAAACCGCGTTTTCTTTTTTTTAGTTTCTTTTTTTATACAAAGCAAAGAGCACATACAGATAACTAGTCATACAGCCTTTTTACACTCGCCGGGAGGCACAGAAGGCGAGTGTGGCAACAGTTTTAATACACACACAGCCATATTTTTTTTTTTTCTGAAAATTATTTTCTTAGTAGTTCACATGACATTCCAAATTCAAATCACATAATAACCCTTGGGCTATTAAGGATTTCCATACAACTTTAAATCCCTTGGGATTATTTTCTTGCTTTAAACGCAAGTTCCTTGATACATTATGTTGATATAATAATGCAGAGGTGTGTAAAATTATTTTAGATTGAAGAGGAAAGTAAGATTACAACCACCAAAATTAATAATACTTTAATAAATCATTTAAGCAGGATTATACTTTAAAAAAACAGTAAATAACAATCTGTTGGTGAAGATTGGCCTATAACAATAAATTAATTTGCTAAAGAAAAAATATCAGACGCTTCCTTACAAACAAGGTATACTATTAAAGGCTTATTTCTTTAATAAATTTATGAATTTTTGGTTGAATTTTCTATGCCCGGACTGTGTCTAGTCATCTGAGCTTTAGGCTCTTAATCAGGAGGTGATGAATTTGATTCCCTTATTCAGTTGATGATATTACTTTGTGAGACGGTTTCCAATTCTGTCCACTTTGAACTTGAGACCACGGTGAAAAGGTTAGACCGCACTAGAACTGCACTGCAGTGCAGTGGAGCGACGCGGCGCGGCACGGCGCGGCACGTCGCAACAAATATTCTTTGTAAGAAAATGTATGGGATGTACCGCACGGCAGCGTTACTGCAGCGGCGCGACACGGCGCGGCAAAAACTGTCAAAATTTATATGAAATGAACTGACAAAAAATGCAGTTGCGGCGCCGCCGTGCCGAGTGCGGTCTAACCTTAAGAATAGAATTGGCGACGATCGTAATAACGAAGAAATCGTAATAACTATAGAATCTATAGAGTGGACCAGTGGAGTATAATGAGAAGAAAACCCTAACCTTAAATAGTTAAACTCTAGTTTCCTCACACTGCTCGTTTTAATCCTTGAAGAAAATACTGAGCACAGCTAGACGTCGCGTCGGGGCGTTATCTCGGAGAACAGGGGGCAATTAAGCAGATTGCATTTATATGGATTTCACATAAATCAGGATCGGTGCGTTCCGGCCCGTGTCGGTGGGAATTCCCCTAACGGTGGGGCCACGAGAACCGAGTTTCTTTATTTAAATTTCTTGCGAACCTGGTCAAGGTTAGGTTAGGTGAAAAAGACAGATTTGCAGAATGAACATGGTCACCCAGAACTGGTCTCTTGATCACTTTCATTTTAAAGTATGAAGTACATAATTTAATGGTCAAATATCTTATATCCAAGAACGAGCAAAATTTTATGATAAGGTAAGATTGACCTCCTTTTTTTTAGTGTCAATTTAGCATACCGTACATCATTCATTTCTTGGAATTCAAATAATGGATAAAATCAAAGAATTTATAACGAAACAGACAAAACTGACGAAAGCACAAAATGTTCTACATCTACTATCTAAAGTTACACTCAACAAATTGTAAAACGAAGAGAGAACGGTTGCTAATAAGTCGTTGATGTCCTGCCTACCCCATAGCACATAACGTAGGTATGTCGTATGTGCTCTTACAAAAAAACTAATCTAACCACATTTTTCATGGCCCCATCCAGTACTTAGCGCCGTGTCTTTGCGTGATTTACTCCCGTAACGTAATTAACACATTCCCTTCTAGATATTTTTTGGGTTTCCCTGACAATGTTATGGAAGGACTTTTTGTCTATAAGAAAGTTTGAGCAATGAGACTACTGCTTGAAATTATTAGTATTATTAGGGGGGTACGTGGTCCTAGACTACATAAATTATTTGCAATATTCATTATACTTTGCTTTTACATGTGTTTTTTTTAGTGTACTTTGCTGCTCATGAGATTATAATGTGGAGTGATGCTATTTTAACAGTCAGCAAACGCGTAATTCTAACTTATATACCTATATAATTTCTTTTCGTGTATCAGATGCTTGTCAGCAAACGCGTCATTCTAACTTTTATACCTTTAAATAATTTTCTTTTGTGTAACAATGACTGAAATCCATTTAAAAATCAATGTCGTTTATAAAGGCCAATTGACTAGTCTAGTTATTAACAAGATAATAAACCTATCAAAAGCAATTTCAATTATTTCCCAGTACAAAAACATCACACAGAACACGAAAATATAGTCTTTATCGTATTATTAATTCAGTGGTAGTTTGATTGACAGTGACCATAATTATAAACATTTATTCCATGTTCATAGAAACAATTTGCAGGAAAAATAAACAAAGAAGGAAATTACGAAATGCTCTTCAAACAAATATAATGGTGTTCGGGCACAGACTGATGTTTCATAGGCTCGTATTTATAAAGTTATCTCAAGATTGAGAGCAATATTAAATGCGGATTTGACGGGTAATTTTGTACTGAAATCACGTTTCGGATATATACGAACTCAAACTCGCTGTCACTCTTGAGGGCTGATTATAAATACGGGCCATAGAGTCCGTAAAAGAGCGTCCATGTTGCAGTTTTTCTTGGGCATAACATAAAGGAGTTTAATTTTTTTTTTGCTTTTTTTATGTTTGTAAATGTCAGAAATTCCAGAAACCCCAAGTGCTCCTATATCCAATATTTATACACTTGTAAGTATTTGATCCCTTGGTACTCTCTATAATGGTCGTAGAGTTTTTTGACTTACGTCTCTGTCATGTCATGATTTATGTTAAGTATGTAACAACTAAAATTATGTAACAAGAGGTTACATCGTTCGGCGCTGCTCACGATACGATCATCAATAATTTAGGTCACGATCATGATGAAACAAAATATAACCGAATTTATTTCGGTTAAGCGAGTCAACGCCGAATCAACACGATGGTTAACCAGACTCTACGAAACACGGAGTCTTTATTACTTGCCAGGGGCGCTTTTCCACTAGACGGCACGTCAACGGCAACGGCGACGGCACGGTACCGTCGACGATATCGTAGGTGAGATAATGTATGAAAATTAATGAAATTATATGACACGCTTTTCCACTTGCTGGCACGGCACCGTCACGGTATGTCATCGATTCCCATAGATATTGTCACGTGATCGTCACCGTGCCGTCGCCGTTGCCGTTGACGTGACGTCTAGTGGAAAAGCGCACTATGTTTTTTGTTTATATTTTGCACCTACGGTCTTACTAGTCTGTGGTGTGTGTTTATAAAGGGACAATTGACATAATTATGTAATATCGATCGCATAATGAGAGCGGTAACCGTCAGGAAATTGCTGAAAAAAAGTTATAGGCAAATGGCATGTCTAGTGGCTATATTAGAGGTTTAATTTTGTAACTTGGTAATAATGTGGGGATGAAGTGACGGAGGTAAATAAAAAAAACTTTGTTAAAAAGTTAAGCCTCTTGGCTGTAGTAGTTTGAGCCAGGGATCTCGTTTTAGAAGTTGTGGGTTAGATGTTTATGGGAAATCAATTAATAAGTGTGCAGAACTGCACCTCTTTTTATATAATTTATTACTTTTTATTGGTTTTTTCTTAATAATTTAAATATTTGATTTTGATGTTCTTTTCTATTTTGTTTTGTATCTGTTCATATTATACTTTCATAGCAGCAAGACGTATCTTTCCTTGTAAAGTAGAACTCTTCATAAAAGGTGCATCTCAAGCGCCCCAAGCAGTAGCCCAGACCAGCTGGCTCCTGCACAATAAGATTTCACTTTTTAATTCCCGGTTTGTCTTTAGTGGTCTTTACACAAACCATGTCAACCTATTATGTAGTTTAATAACTCTTACATCAGGATTCACAAGGTTTTTGTCGACTCGCCAACCCAATAGTTTTATCGTTTGCTCGTAATTTTTATTTTATAATGTATCTTTCTCGAAAGTTACTTTGATTGAACTATCCCAGGTAAGTGAATATCCATACTTAGGCCCGTATTTATAAAGTGATCTCAAGATTGAGAGCAGTATTAAGTATTGATTTGACAGGTCGTTTTGTGATACGAACTCAAACCCGCTGCCACTCTTGAGTGCTGATTATAAATACGGGTCTTACTTTAATACTTCAAACGGTTCCCACACTTTTATTACGTTAAATGATATTCTCAATCACTTGAAAGTGCAACGTAGTAGTTTTCACTGGCGATCGCTGGGCAAACTGTGACCGCAACCACAGTACAAGAAGGTAGAAGTAAGAAACAGTCTCCCATGCTTGACTGAGATCGATAAAAAAACATAAATAGACGTGAAGAATATACGTAGGTATGCAGAGGTAGAAACAAGCTCGGAGTTAGTAGATGCTTCCTCAGGAATGTATTTACTAAAAGTTACGAACTGTAGGACACGACATGGCGCGAAGATGCTTGAAGATGCATTTCGTTGTACCTCAAAGTGACAGGCTGTGCGTAGCAAGAAGAGACTTGAAATTTTCAAGTTCCGCTCATGAAAGTGTTTATCATTTTGCATAGTAAATAAAGCTGTAGTTCTATCACGCTCTTGACAAGAGCGCGTCGGTCGGGTCGCGTCGTGTCGTTTCCTGGTGTGAATTGACCCTTACGGCTTACCACCTTCAACAGGAAGTCAATTTTCAGTCATTCGTTTGAACAAATTTTACTGTTCCTTACTTCTACTGTGTCAAAGTGTAATCGCAGCTCTAGATGTGACGATAACTGAAATGAAGGTTGAAAGAATGTGAAATCGATAACTAAATGGATCTAGTACTTACTATCGACTGTCGCAGCACTATCCGATTTTTCTCTTTCATTAGTTTTGATGGGTCTCTCACTCTCGTTATCCAGTAATTTGGTATGGTTGTAAATTATACAGATAAGGGATACAGATAAGAAGAAATTGGAAGGTCTCTAAAATAAATTAAAGGGGCATACAAAGGCCAAAAGAATTGAGTGTGTTTTGATTTTTAAGAAAATTATCTCAATAATCAATCAAGTTATTTTGTGCTTCAGAAGGCGGCTCTGATGTAAAATTCTGTTGTTCAAGGCGTATTTTAATGTGCAAGTTCAAGTGCTACATTTTGGAATTTGTGCTAGAATGTAAAACGCCCACACTTATTTGAAGGTAGGGCTGTAAGGGACAGCGTACCGAAAACTGATAGAAGTTGCTTAGTGAATGAAACTGAACATCTATCAGGAGGAAACTCTTTCAGGAAATGTTTTTTTTTTTTGCTTTCCCATACAAATTGTATCGATTGTGATCGAGGTGGTCATGTTGTATGGAAAGGTCTAAATTATTTTCAATTCCTAAAATAATTTCCTAATGATTAGTTGTTGAAACCCGGTATATTTTTTTTTAAATGGAGTATAAAAAAATATTACATAAAATTCCCAGTTCATACTGTCTATAATTTAGGAAAATGAGGCCGTTGGATGGAGCCTATAAATAATATTCAAAAAGTTTCCTACAACAAAAAATAAATACACAACCGCAAAAAGTATTATGAATGATTGTTATTCATCTACTCAGTATGATGGAGGCAATTCGTATAGTGCTGGTAATATGTCGAATATCGAAAAAAGAGTTGTTCGGTGATTCTAGCCGCTTAAAATATTACTCCCTGGCTCTGTGGGACTGTGTGGTATAAGTCATAAGCTGAAAAAAGTGATTATTTTAATGTGATATTCGTGGATAGATCTGTTTCGAGAAATCGAGAAAGTGCTTCATATCGATTAATGTCTATTTGTAAGGAATTTAATTTTATCAAAACACTCATGGTAAGCTAGTGACCACCACTTATGCGAGCAAAAGTATATGCTAGTCTATGCACCAGTTTAAAATTGTGAGTACAAAGCACAGAGTACCTAGCATTGCATTACTATTGATTCGTGGAGAACACGACTTAACTAAATCTTAACCAAAATGGTTTCTGACTTTCTGTTTACTCAGGATAGAAAATGACCATTTTAGTCAGAAGATAGTGATTTTGTGCGCGTACGAATTGCCCCCATTGCATGAATTTGTTTACTGGTACTCACAGCACAGAAATAACCGACCGACCTGAAGTGGACTCAAATTATTATACAAAGACTTGTCAAATATATTGGACACAATAAATTACAAATGATTAAGTATAGTAACAAGTTTTTTTTTTTTTATAGTTACATACTAAATACAAAACTATCAAATCAATATAAGCTCCGCTCTACCTCATAACCTAGACCGCTCAAGAAGGGTTCGCAGTGTCCTCGGGGAAATCTTTTCGCCGGCTACAAGGGTGGAGTCGGGATTAACTCTCGCTTAATACGTCAATGTGATGGCTCGACCTACTACATGCATTTTACATCACTCTATCACTTATAAATAGATATACATTATTGTTATAGTAAGCATGACTAGCCCGGTATGCTTTCTGATGCACGGAAGATTCTTTCGCCGGCTACAAGGGTGGAGTCGGAATTAACTCTCGCTTAATACGTCAATGTGATGGCTCGACCTACTATATGCATTTTACATCACCCTATCACTCATAAATTAGATATAAATTATTGTTGTAGTAAGCTCGACTAGCCCTGTATGCTTTCTGATGCACGAAAGATTCTTTCGCCGGCTACAAGGGTGGAGTCGGGATTAACTCTCGCTTAATACGTCAATGTGATGGCTCGACCTACTATATGCATTTTACATCACCCTATCACTCATAAATTAGATATAAATTATTGTTATAGTAAGCTCGACTAGCCCTGTATGCTTTCTGATGCACGAAAGATTCTTTCGCCGGCTACAAGGGTGGAGTCGGGATTAACTCACAATTAATACGTCAATGTGATGGCCCGACCTACTATATGCATTTTACATCACCCTATCAGTCATAAATAGATATACATTATTGTTATAGTAAGCTGTACTAGCCTTATGTGCCTTCTGAAGCACGGAGAATTCTTTTCGCCGGCTACAAGGGTGGCGTCGGGATTAACTCTCGTTTAATACGTCAATGTGATGGCCCGACCTACTATATGCATTTTACATCACCCTATCACTCATAAATAGATATACATTATTGTTATAGTAAGCTGTACTAGCCTATAATGTGCCTTCTGAAGCACGGAGAATTCTTTTCGCCGGCTACAAGGATGGAGTCGGGATTAACTCTCGCTTAATACGTCAATATGATGGCCCATTTTACATCGTTCTATTACTCATAAATAGAAATGCATTATTGTTATATTAGGCTGGACTAAGGCTGTTGTGTCTTCTGAAACACAAAATTGAGAAACCACTTAAAGCACCTTAAAGATTGCATTCTGATGGCCCGACATCTTTATCTTTAGCTAAGCGTTCCTAAAACGAATATTAAATATTTGATACGAAACGACAAAGACCTCAGAAACAAGCATAAGAAAGCAAAACGAAGTACCCAGATACCAAACTATATTCGTAAGTAACTGAAACTTCACGGCCAATCTCAGAAAGCATTCGTTAAGGCTCAGCCAGGGCTGAATCAGACAGAATTCTACAAATACAGATGTCTCTTTCTGACAAAGGACAAAATACACGTGACGGAATAAAGAAAAAAATAACTGTTTTTTATCCGATCCGGTGAATTTTGTCTCGTGAATGAAATAAACTTACAGTAATATCACATGTCATTTTTCTAGTAGGTACTCCCCTTAACAGAAGCAGTTTTAATTCCATTCAGAGCAACACTTCTCAACACCTAGGATCTCCCACTTCAGTTATTAGTGGGGGTACTTAAAAACTCTGGTGCGAAAGCTTGTTTCAAAAGATTTTCTTCCAAAAGTTATTCCGGTGAAAGAGATCTCTTTTCACGATAAGGCCGCACCAAGTCGGGGCTCTTTCTTGTAAAGATCGCTAGGTACTTAAGTTTTCATAGCTGTTCTTGTACTTGCATTTTCTTGGAAATGTATTTGTAAAGGCAGCTTGGTTTCAGAATACACAGTGGGAAAAATAAAGTAAGAAAAACCGTATTTTAAGAAAACCCACGTAAAACGTTCCCCTTTTGTTTCTGTAGAGGTAAAAGAATCAAATTGAGTATGTTATTTTTATTTTTTTTACTGATAAGTAAACTATCTAGCTACGTTAGTTATGCTCTATTAAACTATTATTTCTTTGAAGTAGCTGAATAAATTTAATAGTTAAATGGCTATGCTTCTATGCTTTAAATAAAATTATAATCATACTTTCTTCTAAACATCCCTCTTTCGAAAGTAAGATCGAAGTTTCTGTTTCTTTAACTCTATTCTAAAATTAATAATAATTAACATAATTTTGAAATAATAATAATTTATCTTTATTAGTAAGGGAAGTTTGTAAAATGAGTTTATTTTTTTCTTCTTTTCGGAGACTAGAGACTACACATTCCAAAGAAAAAGACGTGTCTAAGGGAACACGGTCGAAAATCTTTTATTTCGGCTGCAACGTCGTTAACGAATAACGAGTAACTACGAAAACGACTCGTTACAAATAAACCACAGAGTAAACAGTGTGAAACGAGGCTTTGATCACGCCGCCGCTAATGAGCAGATTCTGGTTTTCGTTCTATGGTATTTTGGAAAAAAAAATGTACAGAAGGCTGCAGAAGTGCATACCTAGTACCACCCCAAACAATTGAAGTTTTATTGGAAATTCATGCAGCTATTGAAATATTGATTAAAGATTCGGATGTGTCTGTCTGTTAACTAGTACTACAATATTCTGAGACAATTATTTTAAAATAATTACACACTTTTGTAAAAACTTCAATCGTTTGCGGTGGCCCGAGGTATGCAATTTTGCAGCCTACTGGCTATAGGCCTAAATATGAGAAATAAAAAAGACTTAAAAAAGAGTCTGTAATAATTTTTCTGAAGGTCTTCCACGGACAAATTATTTCAGGAAAGGAAAATGTGGATTCCACGAACAAATTCTTCTCTCTCAGAGCTTTACCCGTATATGGAGGAATCTAAAAAAAATATGATTCGTTGCTAAAATACGTTTATAAAAAAACTGACATCGTTAGTGTCGGCGCAAAACTCTCTACAAACGGAAGGTTGTGAACATTCTTTGATCCCGCTAATGAGGATGGCAACATTGGTGCTACGACAACTTTATTAGGTACAAAAGTGTTATATAGGGTCTCTTAAATTAAACACTCGTTCTGATTCTATAACTATCCCTACACAAGGAATAATAATAATCTAGAGCATGTACTAGAATGTAATAATTCCCAGTAGATTTTTTTGTTTAAACATACGTTACGTAGGCATAAAAAAAAACACACCTTCATTCTTAAGAAACCTTATACTTTTAGATTTACTTACATACTTAAGCAAAACGGCAATAGCTTAGTAATCTTTTTTGCGACATCTGAATATTTAGAAAGATAATAATAGCAGTGGATTTAGGGTAATGTTTGAGAGAAATGCATAAATCACCATATTCTCTCTGTATATTTTTTTTTAACGAAAAGCCAAACTAAAGTGGTGCTAGCTAGAAACTAGCGAAGATCTTTAAGAGAAGCTCCATGCATCAGGCTTTCCACCACGAAAAACAGAACAAAATTTGAATCTATGCGTACCCGTCTTTCACTACTCCATTCTTCACCACCTTTAGCTGCAAACTCACAAATAAACAGCCTGAAGCTGCTTTGATACCGCACTCCTTCTAATGAGTTTCCCACAAGCTCCCACAAGACGCGAACAAAAAGAATTGGCACGTCTCGCTGAGGGAACGAAATAAAATAAAAATTGGCGAAATATGAGTCGACGCGCCGCCATGGGGTTTTGCTGAGGTGGCGTTATAGAAAGTCTGCTTAGCGGTTCCTACATTTTCGTTGAAAATTCGTTTAAGTTGGAACAGTTTTTCGCAGTGATTAATTATATTTTTCAGAGGTGGAAATATCGAAGGATTTATAGTAACTATCACAGAAGTCACTTTTTAATGTCACTACAGCTCAGCAAAACACACTTGAAATAGTAAACCATTGACGTTCTGCCTACCCCAGAATATAATCATAATCATAATTGTGCATGTACCTATGTTTCAGTGTTCCATCATCATCATCTTCCTAGCCTTTTTCCCGTATTTCACGGGGTCGGCTACCTAATCTAGGGGATTGAACGAGGGTACTGGTTTTTACACAGAGTGACTGCCATTTGACCTCCGCAACCCAGAAGGGAAACCAGACCTAATCCTAGATTAGGTTACACACAGTGTTTATATCTTTGTATGCCAATTCCAAAATATACCGTCTGCCTGATATGATGATAAGTGGGCATATCGTGTGGGTTGGGAGGTAAGTATACGCTCATCCGCTTGGAAGGGCGATTAGCAAGCTAACTGCAAGACATTCAGAGGAAATACTGCTGCCGATTCTCTGGCTATAGTCGTTGTACCTATTTTACGAACTAGAATATAATAATTATACTGAAAACTAACCCAACCTTTCGAAAAGCGACCCACCTCTACCTTCAAACCGAACTAGTGGTTGTTTAGAAATTTAGAATATCGCCATTAATCCAGTCGGTCTGGCTTTGCCAAATTAGCTGCCGTCTGCTACAAAACCCAACTTTTGGATGGAGCTAAGAAACAATAGAATTCGGGGGAAGAGGGTGACGACTTTTCGGGAAAGGTTCTGTAGAATAAAATACTGTGCTTACATTTTGTTTCTCCGGTTAATAAAGCATAGTTTTACTAGTTTAAAATGCGTCTTTAATATTAGCTCACCATCGTTCAACATGATAGTTAACACAGTTTGATATTGCTATCAATTCGTGGACAGCATGACTTAACTAAATCTTAACCAGATGACCATTTTGGTCAAAATTTAGTGATTTTGTGCGCATACGAATCGATACCATGAAATAAAATATGAAGATGAATTATTTTAACTAAAAGCTAAGTCATTCAATTTATTTTTGTCTTTAAAAACTTGTCAACATGACCACCGTATTAAGAAAAATCCAAATAGAATAGAAAATCTCAAATGGAAGATAAATCACTCGAACAGATTTCTAGTTGGATAGCTTACGTAACGTATAAGACCCTCGATTGAGTAGGGGCGTCCACATGGCTTCACGAGATTCATCAGGGAAGATTAAGGCTCATATTTATAAATCGATCTCAAGATTGAGAGCAATATTAAGTATGGATTTGACAGGTCGTTTTGTACTGAAATGACATTTCTGATACGAACTTAAACTCGCTGTCAGTCTCAAGTGCTGATCATAAATACGTACGGGCCTAAGTTCAATTCAATAGGTATTCACTGTGTTCGCTTTTCTAGTTAAAAACTTTTCTCTCTTTTTTTTTGCCTAAATCAAATACATATACACATATAGGTACATAAAGTCACGCATTGATCTCTTACGGGGTAGGCAGAGCGTAAACCTTCGTTGAAGGCGCTGTCGCCACGTCTGACAAAAATTTAGGGTTAGAGGGCTTATTAGATTGTAATGTGTATCGCTGTAGTAACAGGTTGTCAGTCAAATTACAATACACGAATCCCTTTTGCTGACTCCTACCTACAGCATGCCCGGGAGGAAGGGCTGGAACATTCTAGGTTTTTCTATCGGTCCCAGTCTAGAAAGCCCATGGAAATCTAAATCAAATAAATATTTCCTACAAATATTATAAATGAGAAAGCCGCACAAAAACATCTTTGACTTTTTCACGCTGAAACAAACGTTTCAACAGAGTTCAATGAATTTTCGTACAAATTGTAACTTACATAACTTTTGGATGGAGATTTGAGAAAATACTTAGATTTTTTACAGTAATATTCTTTTACCCCTAGGGCATGTCTGGGACGTTAATTAATTTTTTAAGATGAATTTATTAGGCAGATCTCAAAGTGATTACTGACATCATTCATTTTAATTTACATTTTATTTAATATAGTAGGTACCTTACCTAGAGTCACTTAGCATTTACTTTAATAAAGGTGATTTATCGTAGAACTAGAACACTAAAAACAAGTATTACCATAAAGGATGATAAAGGTATAGTATAAAGTTTATACAGGGTGTTAATTAGCCATAGCTTAGGGGGTGTTTTAGTAACGTTAAAGGAGCAAATAAAAAAATAAAAAAAGCTATTGCACGCAATTAAACTAACACCCTGTATATTTGGCGTTTAGTTAAAGCTTTAAACTCGAAAGCTGTCAAATGTGACCCATTACGATGGGTCTACCATGCTCTACCAAAACTGAGAATAATGTCACTAAAAGGCCCGTATTTATAATCAGCTCCCTAGAGTGACAGCGAGTTTGAGTTCGTATCAGAAATGTCATTTCAGTACAAAACGATCTGTCAAATCCATACTTAATATTGCTCTCAATCTTGAGATCGTTTTATAAATACGAGCCTTAGTTGTATTATGCCCCGATAAGAGTCAAACCCAGCAGTGTTTGTTCCCAACGTAATAAAAAAAAACTAACTTTTCGGCAATTGTACAGTATAGGTCAAACATAGAATGTATTCCCAAGGAACCCTATTAGAATATAAAACACAGTAGCGAGCGGTGGGCGGCGCAAACACAGTCTAATTAATTACCAGCTCACAGTGCAAACTCTAACAAAAACACAGCCACTGTAATACAGTTACACTGTTTTGGCTGTTGACATGTGAACCTCTCCCATTTTGTGGGTATTTGCCAGTATACTGAACAGTAACCATTTTATTTCTTTTTTTTTACTGTCTGCCTCCCAAGTTTTTATATATCCTGTTTCTCACTCTTTAGAACATGACAAAGATGTTATTGAATTAATAGTACATTGTTGTCGAGGCATGGAAAACCAGCAATTGACGGACGAGTAGGGATTGAAGTCAGGCAATTGCTATTTCCGCCGAGGCTTACATAGTGCTTTTCTCAAATTAATGCAGGGAAATACATAAGTAAATAAATACTTAAGTGTACTTAAAAAAAAAATGTTTTGGCATGAAGTCATGGCGTTTTGGACTTTGCTGGACAGTTTTGGCATGGAGGAATGGCGTTTTGTACTTTGCTGGAGAGTTTTAGCATGGAGGAATGGCGTTTTGTACTTTGACGGAGCGCTTTGTTGTTCGAAATTTGAAAAAGACGAGTTCTATGAAAACTTTTATTTGAGAAACCGTGAATGTCAAAGTTTGCGTATTGATTTTGCATAAGGAATAAGACTATTTTCATGCATGTTTGAGAAAATATTATTATCATTCATTATACACTGACGGATAATATGAATGTGCAGTAAGTAAACTAGAAATAATATAAGCTAAGATTATCCATAATCAACTATTTAATACTATCAGAGTAATTTATATGGCACCTCAGGATGCTTTTGGTTTGAACCCTACTCCTGGGCCAACCAGCCTGCAACTCTTATCCACTCCTTTGATACCGAAGCCAATACTAGCCAGGGAAATCAGCCAGCGGCGTTGACCATCCGCTGTGCAGACCATGAAACCCACATAGTTCCAGTTCATCAGTAGCTCATATACGTCCCCATCGAGGTGTGCGAGCCTACCCTGGAATAGGGCGATCGGGTCTTAGTCGACCACGTGGGCCAATTAAGGTTTGGTCGACTTCACATACAACCCTCACCTTCACCGAGAAAGCGCCGAATAAACGTTCGGAAATTCGGAAACCGACAAACACACTAGTGGTAGGATTCAAACCAAAAGCATCCTGAGGTGCCATATAAATTACTCTGATAGTATTAAATAGTTGATTATGGATAATCTTAGCTTATATTATTTCTAGTTTACTTACTGCACATTCATATTATCCGTCAGTGTATAATGAATGATAATAATATTTTCTCAAACATGCATGAAAATAGTCTTATTCCTTATGCAAAATCAATACGCAAACTTTGACATTCACGGTTTCTCAAA